>JAMKCH010027475.1:0-17753 GCA_023653785.1 Ophioderma brevispina | reverse complement strand
GTGAGTTTGCCGAAAACCATGGCCCATACGCAGGGGAGTGCGGAGCACTTGAGCCAGAGGAGCACAATGTCCAAGTGTCACGGTGACCTGCTCCAACAAGTATAAGCGAAGTGTGGCAAAAATTTAACTAAATTACATTCACCCAGGGTCCAAACAGTGGTGGTTTTAAGGCATGGCTGAATGTCGGTTCCTCATTATGTCAGTGTCATTTTGCTGTAGCGGTATAAGAAAATGATCAAAAGTAAAATATGCACTACCACACCGATGTCAGTGTTTTGAACATTGGCTCGGTCATACATAGCATCGTCATGCTATTAGGGGGCCAGTTTGTTTCTACGGCAGTTTGAAATAAGAAAATGATCAGTCATTCTATTGGAGCCAGGTTGTTTTTAGGTGTTTGATTGGTTTTGTTTGGGGAAGGGCTCCTAAGGCACTTTGTATTAGTTTCAGAATATGAACCTATTCTATTGTTGCCCTCCTATGAATCAGGACTTGAACATTCACAAGACTTGGAAATATAAAAAGCATAAAAAAAAACCTGAAGAATTTCGTAAGATCTATAAACGACTGTATCAATTTGCCAAAGATGAGAAAATAGAAAATCGATGGGGGAAGGTAACGTTACGTTGTACACCCAGTGACGCTGCCCTGTGAACGCATCACTGCTAGTGTAATGGTGTGACTGTATTTTGCAAAACCAAACTTAACAGACTTACCGGTTTCACAGATGTACTAGTAAAACGGTCCAAACGGACATAATCCCATGCATGTGTTATCAATGATTTTTCAATGCTGAAATTTCGCAACCAAAGATCAATCAAGGTGCGTTAATCTATGTGAAGACCAACGTTTCACGTGACCAATGAATCAAACAGAAAGTAGAGACTGTTCAACGAACAAAGCATAGTAGGGTTTTCTGCTGAAATTGAAGGCAAGAGGTGAAATTTTTTGTCTGATGAAAACATCACCATTTTGAATATGAGATGTACATATATGACAGCGTATGTGTGACCGTCAATGGGCATTTTTGCTATGACTTATGGCAAATTTTTCTTTTCAGGTGAGTCGCCAGTAAAAGTCTGTAATCCAACAGTGACGGTGAGTAGAGTGGCAGAGCCAATTGGAATTATGTGAGAAATTTTCAATACCGTACTTTACTATCATTTTTTGTGCTGTTATAAGTACCGACCTGTCTCATCAAGCCACTTTGAAAAGTGGAGGGGCCATGCCCCCCCCCCCCCATTCTGGCCCCCCCTGCCAGTGAAGCCTGTACATATCCGTTGTTTGTAGGATTACATGCACAGGTGAGATTTTGAACACCACTTCTGCTCTGAAGCACTACCGAGGGATGTGAGGGTGGCTTGTGACCTGACCAGAGTCGGCGAATTATGATGTTGATGATGATGCACAATAGCCAGTATTGATTTATTCCATGTTATCAAGGATTAGAATGCAAAATCTGGATACCAGTTCCTTCGATGGTCTGTGTTTCGTCTAAATCTCCACCTGCTGCTTTTAAAATAAGATTTTCATATTTTTGTAAAGGTTAGAGGGGAAAAATTCTAAGTCCAAAAAAGATCAGAAAAAAATAGGGGCCCTTTGAGGGAGCATGGCCAGTGTCAAAAACATAGAGTAAAGCCCTAAGAACTTCATTCTCAAGAAGTATGTTTTAATTTGAGGTATCATGTTTGATTCCATACATACCGTTTTTTGCATGAATTATGAAGGTATAGTTTGCTGAGAATTTTTTTACAAAAAATACAAACTTCTGTGATTTTGCTGTTGATAATTTAATGGAACATCAATGTCAATTTGTCATTCAGTGCTAATTGGTCTGTAATGAAATGAATGCAAGAATTCAATAAAGAAACTATATGGAACAAATTGGTGTGTCTAGTTGATCGCTGTATTATCTGCATAAGGTCAAATTAGTACATTACATTTCATGAAGTGATAGTTGAATGAATGGAAACTGTTCATTTGATGGAGTGATAGTTTTTGTGTCGCTACTAAAGGCAGGAAGGACCCAGGGACAACTTTGTCCACTGTTGTGTAGTCTGTTGGTGAGATATGTGCCAACATTTGCACTGTAATATCTCCATACTTCAATGGACTTAAAACAAACTTGCGTCACAGGTGAAACGTGGCTCTGTCATTTGTTGATGAGGTTCAAAGGATATAAGGTCAAGTTGTAAGCTAGGTGAAAATGTAAAATTGATGAATTGAAAAAGTTGCAAGTCATTGGAACCAAAATTTGGTTTGAGTCACCAGGTCATATGAGACTATCATTCCAGAACACGACGGCAAGCGACCCAAGCGGTTGAAGAACACACTATTTTTTTTAGGCCTAGGTTAGTCTATGATACTGGTTATGCATAATGTGTTTTCAAAGTAGGTACCTATGCTAAATTTTAGATACCTTACTGTGGTAAAACCTATGCTAATGGGCCCATTTCCACATCGATCCCATAATGCATTAGTATTGTGGCCCCATTTTCAAAGACGGGGAACTCTGTACCGCCCTCAGCAGCAAAAAAAATACGGTAAAGAGCATAAACAGAATAGCAGAAAACTTCCCTATCTGTGACGTTGCAAAATAGTTGTGTAAATCGTCCGGCCGGTGACCAAGTAGGCACAGTACGATCGAAAAAATTCCCCCCCACTTTTGGCGTGAATTTCAACACCAGTGCTCAGCGTGTTTTTTTCTTTCTTTTACCTTTTTGTAAGATTAATTCAAGGAAAGGACTTGGTAATTTTAGGCATGTCGGCAACGCGAACGAACACAATTTCTTTTGTAAAACATGAAACCATGGTACACGTTCCGGATGGAAATGCATGCACCATACAAATTATTAGGGGATTGTGCAAAATGGTCTATTTGGTGTTAACCAAAGTCTAGTAAGAAGTGTTTTTAGAACATTGGAGTAATAAATAGGACCGGCACGAGTAATCGCTGACAGCACATCCTATTGCAAATAGCGAGAATTTTGAGTACCTGACCCTTTTTTGAATTTCTGCATGAGCCACTGTATGAGTGGCAAACTTGTGAAATTCAAATTTAACAGCTATGACATTCAATAAACATGACAACAACAAAACCATAAGAATTTACATTTCTCCACCAAAATATTAGTTCAGCAATTTATACATGCGCTACATGGCAAATAAATAATTACTCTGAACAAAGTTATATGCAATTGAAAATACATTTTTATAATATATATATTATACAAAATGTATAATGGTGCAATAATTATCACTGGTAACTTCTGATACTCCTTAATTCTATAACAAGAGAACAATTGTATATTTTCAAACACAATTTCAGTCAAATTTGATTTTTTGGCATTGCTGATATATTGATAATTGCCTGCTGCAACTCCATGCAATGCACTGCAAATCCTGTTAAAAGAATTTAAAGTGACAGGAGATGATTTTTGAGGATACAAATTTCTCTAAAACTGCACTGGATCAGTTGTAGACCACCTACCGAGAACGTTTCTAAGGTTTATCGGACAAGTACAACAAAAATCGCAAACCTTATTTTGAACTTGTGCTGCTATCGTAATTGTCCAAATAGAAAACCATGCTTTGATTTTCTGTGATACACGACAGAAAATACTAATCACCATCTTATTATATAAAGACGGTGTATTCAGCTTATTCACTTCAGGTGTGATCTAATACATTGGTAAGCAAACCTGAGTTTGCAGTAATGCAGTAATGTAAAGAATGCAGTTTGGACAGTGCAACTCATTGCAATGCAGATGCAGTGAAGTATGAACAGACCATTATTAAGGTGAGATAACTTAAAGGTCCATGGCCCGATCGCTAATAGCCTCGTCTCCAGAAGCCCCAAATTTTACCTGAAGTGGTCAACATTTTGGTATCAGAAGAAAAGCTACTATTTTTCTCATTTACCCTGTGAAATCTTAGAGCCAAATGATGTTTGGTTTGGAAGTTATGAGTGAAAATGTGCCCCATTTTGGTCGACCAATATTAATTTTACACAGTACTCTATAGGCTTACAAATCACGTTTTTAGCTCTCGTATCAAAACGGATTGAAATATCGGCACGAAACTTTACAGATGGGGTTTTGGAGTGAAGGCCAATCTATCAAAATGAAAACTTCATATCCTTAAATCGGGCCATCCCCCTTTAATAAAAATTAGATGCTTGTATTAAAATAAGGCTGCTACTGAACTCTATTGGAACTAGCAGCATCCTTGATGGTTTCTTCTGACAGCTTATTGATATTTAATAGAAACAGTATCTTATTTACATCTACAATGTGGTAAAACTTACATGAATAATTGGCACAACTTATACTTGGGCAGAAAAAAGTTAGTTTCCCTCTGAATTTTCAAATAATGAAAATTTAAAATTTTCAATAAATATTCAAATATGCCCAAGTAACACAATGACTAAAAATAATTGAAACAATGAGGAATTGTTCTCAAAGTAAAAAATAATACAAAAATGAACTCTTGTTCAAACAATAGATAAAAAATATATTGTCTGCCATTCTGGTTTGCAAATGGAGTCAAAGATCACATTGGGTCATTAGAGGCCAACCTGTGTATCGCTGAACACTCACATAAGTCCCACTCCATTCAGGATTATTCTGAGTAACTTTGCTGAACATCTATTTCTGTGATAAAACATTTTGAAGTCATCTTGTAACAACTATTGTTATGGACCCCAAGATAACCTTGACCTCAAATCCCAACCCCCTAACTTATCAAAATCCATCTAAGGATGAGTGAAATCATTTGAAAGAAGTTGACATGCAAGATAATAACCACCTCAGCATCTCAACACTCTTTAGATTATATAAGTGAAGTCTTCAAACTGAGGAAAGTGGGTTTCTTGAAGGAATGATGGATTAATATAGCCACATCTCTATCCGCCCTTTTATAGTGAGCCATCGATCTTTTCTGGCCTTTGTTCTCACCCTTTTTGACTTAGCGAAAAAGTCCCTTTTTGGTGCTGAGATGTTCAAAAAGTCCCAAAAAGAACCGGGGGGGGGGCGTTAGGTCCACTTTTACAGAAAAAGTCCACTTTTTAAAGGGCCAGACACCCCCAAATAAATACTGTGTACCAGCCCTGTGCTAATGTAATTATTAGCAATAGGTGAGGAACTCTGCAATGGTGAATATGCTTACAAACCATTGATGACACACGCACCACCCCAAAAAAAAACATGGTATCTTTCTGACCTGGAAATGTACTCGTGAAGCTGGAAAGTTGGGAAGCCAGGTCCGTTACGGATGAAAACAATCTTGTGAAATAGCATTGAAAAATGTCTGCCAATTTCTGCCAAGCTAATGAAAGAAAATCAAGTCAACATCAAAATGGTTCTTGTTGTACCCAGTGTGCGATCCTACACCTTGAATTCATGAGGCGATGGACCAAATCATCTGGAAATGAACTAGCCTTACAACCAATGTCAATAGGTCAACTTCACCCACTCAGGTAAGGCTCACTTTCAGCAACTAAGTTTTCTCTTCTCTGTAAGGCAGATCAACACTGTGTATTTAAAGGTGTTTGTGATATGAGGCACATCATTATCGTTTGATTCACTAGTTATACGCTTCCAAAAATTCACTTGATTTTGATGGTGCATTGTGATAGGAGCCAATGGTTTTATTGCGGTGCCCCATCGGCCAGTATATACCAGGGGTTCTCAATTTTAGCTGAAGGGCCAAAAAATCCACAAAAGTCTAAAAAGTTCCCTACTTGAGGGCCAAATACACCCTTGAAATTCTTAGTTTCCCTTGTTTTTAGAGCAAGTCAAGGGTCAATAATCATGGTCAGGGTCGATTTGGCCGCAGGCCAACTATTGAGAACCCCTGTATTATCATTTATCTTGGGATACAGAGAGAAAAATACAAAATTTAAAAAATACAAATTTTGGCAGGTAAGATTTGGCAGACAATACTTGGTCATCGGTTAGATGATATAAAAAATCTGATTATTTTTAGGCAAGTCCCTTGGGGACGAGACTGGGATCATGAAATGCCCCTTTAATGCATATGTTAAAGGCTTTTCTAAACCAAGTTTAGTACAGTCACTTATCCATTATTACGGTATATCTCTTCCAGGTTAATATACAATTTATACAATAATAAAATATGGGGACATTACATGAATGAACAATAATGTTAGAATTTGTAACTTCCAAACACTCTCTGGAATTGCCTCATATAATCAAATAACTATATGCAGCTCTTGTCAAATGGCAATAGTAGTAAACAAATACATCACTCTTGAAATATATATTGATTTCATACAATATGAAGCGATTTATACCTGGACGAGCTAATTCTGGACGATCTACGCTATTGTTCCTATTGTTCCTTAATGGGCAATTATCTTTAATCCGTGTCCTTAACACACAATGGGTGATTGAGATCAGCTTCGCCCCCTACCCGGATCTAATTAAACAGGATAACCGTGCAGAGTTTTCGTATAGGCCTTACCACACGTAAATGTAAAGTGATTTTTACTCTTTTTGAGTGGAAATTCACTTCCTTCTTTAAATTCAATTCTTTTCTTTATTTATTTCTTTATTCCTTTCTCTTTTTCTTTTTTATTTCTGTAACACTTATGTAAGGATGTGTCCTGGCCAAAATGAGAGTAGCAAAAAAATATGTTGAACACTGAGAAATAATGTCTTGAAAACTCCTTCAAGGAAGCCCGCAAAGTCCCTCACTATAGTCCGTAGATGAAGTTTAACCTTTTGGTACTCCATATTGACAGCTGCGAAAAACAGTACAAACTTACAGTTGGAATTAATGAAATAATTTAGTTTTATACTGTGAGCGATCCGTGTGAGCACGGTCCCAAAGTTACAAGTTATCGATGCAGAGTAACACTGAGCGACGGGTGATTATTATTGATAAAGCTCGCCGAAATGAATAGGGATTAATCGTTGATCGTCCAGGAAAGGAAATGATCGTCCTAGGATTTTTCCGTATGAAGCTATACAAGTTACCAAGGTAATTGCTCTTTTGATGCAATCATTGGCTCTTAATATGATCAAAGTGATGCCAATTAGATGCATGGAGAGGGAAGTTAATTGAGTTCATTGATGTTGCACATACACATTGAAGAAAACTCAGTGCAGAAAAGAATTTTTAGATGCTGTAATGATGCAATTGCTCAATCAACAAGTGGAACACAAGCAGGATTATCATGGTATAACCGAGTGAGGAGGGGGGGGGGGAGGGGAAAGATCTCTCTGCTCAAGAGCCTTTCCCCCGATTCTCCCTCTCCCAAAGGGAGATTCCAAAATTAAAGAAAAATGATGGAAAAATAGCGAATGTGCCGTCTGTCACCCACAAAATTGAAATATTCTAATTTTTTTATTTCAGATTTTAAAATAAAATTCCTGGCGGACATCCCTTATCGGTCCGGGATAATGACAATGATATAGATATTACTAAAATAAACTATGCGAAATCTAAAAAGGGTTTTTCTCAGTTTTTATTGCCAAATTAGTGAATTTTCCATTTTTTCAAGTCTGAAATACCTTATATACACTTTTCAGATTTGTATGGGAACCCAATTTTACTGCTGCTAAGAATTGTAATCACAGATATAGATTGACGAACTAGAATTTCACAGTTCTTGAATAATTATAATCTATGGGCCGCCCAGCTATGTACACTTGACCTCACATACTTGGACATAGGCCAATGGACATTGACGGCCATCACAACTGAGGATCCCACATTGACACGTGTCTCAAGTTTGAAACTTCCAACTTTTCAATGTAGGTCAATTTACATTTTATCCCTATTTTCAACTTGAAGCACTCACCATGCACCTTGAGCTTGGATGTGACCTTTGAACGCATCAACATCTGAGCGATTCCATAGTAAATGCCCACCTAGGACACAAGTTTAGTTGAAATCGAACGTCAACTTTTCAATTTTTAAAAACGGAACATTTATTGACACACACATACACACGCACAACAAATGCTAAGTGGGTCCTGCCAGCTATGCTGGCGGCCCACACAAAACCCAGGACAGCATATAATTATGAGGACCATACTCAAGGCAAACGAGTGCCAAATCCAAATTCTCTTTGAATGCTTTTATACTATATAGTTATTGCTTTCTTACTGAAAACTTAGTATAGTCTATGTGAACTTTGTTTGGGAAGTTATTCACAAATGAGAGTCTATACGTTAATCAGCATTAAATAGACGGAAGTATTCTACGCAAAAAACGCTATTTCCAGTTAACGCTCACGCCTTTTAGCAAATGCCATTGAAGGTTGCAGCCAACAGGATCACTGCATCTGTTGCGCCATTCTCTGCTACGCCATTCTTCCTATACCCCTATGTGTAAAATGTTTTTGTCACTAAAATATGCACATTTTGAGATATTCGAGTTTCTCATTAAGTTATGATTGAAAAAACAATTATGCAAGTGTACGTAAATCTCCTTATGTTTTAATTACAGCCTGCTAGCTACATCAACTTCATTACAAGTTCAAGCCAAAGAAAATGCTGATTGCAAGCACATCATGAGGCAAACAGACGATTCTGAGGCACCCGAAATACCATTCAAACAGGTGTACGAATACCTCTATGTGCCACTAATGCAGGCGACCAAAAAAATTGAGGTCTTACTCTGTGGTTTGTCTTAATGCAAATGCTGCCTAGGTTTTCTGAAAAGTAACTAATATTAACCGTTGATAGAGTTTCAATATTATTTTCTGTCTTGATGAAGATCAAGCTGGTTCTGTCATTTGCCCATTGGTTTATTGATCCCATACTCAAAGAAGAAGATGGGTCTTCAGTACTCTCCTATTCCAGGAGGTGCCGAATGATATTGAGTCTCCTCACCAACTGTATGGTGTCGCTGATGAGTTGGATGGAGACTCGGTACTCTCACCTCTAGTTCTTGATGGTATGCTTATCTGTATGTTTGTGAAGGACCGGCTTCTTGCGTTCACCATCCCAAAATGTTGAGGTTGATGTGACTTCAGTTCTTGTGTCTGTCTGTGCGTTCTGTTGATGTAATCCATCCAGATGATAATGGTTTAAGTGAACATGATATGATATCTGTTTGCCCTGTGCTGGTACAGGAGATTGCCTAACTGGCCAGAATTGATCGATCTTTTTGTTTGCCTTCCCTGCTGGAGACTGCATGCATCTTGTGAAGTCATGCTGATGGCAACAGATAAGGCGATGGTGGAGCTTGCTGCGACTACGTTTGCTGGACAGGAGCTCTGTGGTTGCCTATGGAATCTGGAAGCTGCTTGTTCTGCTCCGAGTAGAGAGTGCTCTCCTATTTATTCCAGACAGGTTGACTACAGCACAGGTTTCCCGAACACTAGAGGGTGATGGTGAAGGGGGTTATTCTAGATCCTGCAGTTGTTGTTCCACGTGACTCAACACCCCGGTAGGCGTATATTTCACTGTAGTTGTGATGCATCTAGTCTCGCATCTGCCCTTGCATGTTCACACATTGGTTTGGATTTGGTGTTGGAGGTGCGGCCAGAGAAAAGATCTGGATTTATAGAATGCATACGCTCATAACTGTCGTATGGTTGTGAGGCTCCCATGGTTCAATTTGGCGGCCTGCTGTGTATTGTCTAGGATAGTAGTTTGGCTGCCTTGCTGACCCGGCTGTTGACTGCGATAGAGTCATATGGGGCGTGGCATAGGAATTCTGGTAAAGGTTCGATCACCTTGCCGCTATATCCTATTGCTTCATTGCGCGGTATACAACCCATTAATTTCATTGTGGGGCATGAGGCATATTTGAAGCACCATAAGGTGCATTATGATCATGACGGGAATACTGTGCATTTGTATCTTCAGGGGCATATGGCCAATTTGGATTATAATAGGGACTCTGTTCATCAGGAGAATACATCCTGTTTGGATTAGCGGGAGTATATGGCTCATTTGGTTCACCCTGTGTGTATTGCCTTGTACATCCGTACTGTCTCTGAAGCGGCATGTGTGGGTTATTTGTCTGCCATTGTGGATGCCCGTATCTACTGTTATATAACGGTGGATTTGTTGATACTGGACTTGCAGTCGAGGGTGGAGTGGGTCTGTTCATATAGCTTGAAGAAACTGCTGAAGATGTTCGAGTTGGGAAGGCCTGTGGAGGAGCACCGGTTCCTGGTCTGTAACCGGGCAAGCTGGGATCTTGAGATACAGAACGCAGATCTTGTTGCATGTGGTGTTGGTAGGGTTGCTGATAATCAACTTGTGTGTGTGCTGGCCTGCTTGTTACATAGGAGTGATCTTGTGGGGATGCTCTGTGGACAGTGGTTGGTGTAGTGGTTTCTGGTCCCAAGCCCATTTCCTGGAGCTTTCTGTCAAGGTGACTCATGTCCTGTAGCTTTCTGTCAAGTGGACTCATGTCTTGTGTGTTTTGCTGTGGAGTCCCCGATGTCACTTGCGGATCCTGAATTCGCTGAGAGAGTAATTCACCTGAACTACCGTAGTGGGACTCCTGAGGCTCGCGGCCCGCTGGCAATGGCTCTGTGTTCTCTGTGGGAAGACCTGGATTTGGAACAAAAATAGATTGGGTAATTAGGTATGTAGGTTTAATAGAGGATAATCATCTGAAGCTAGTCCAAAAACAAAAGTGGTTATTGTTGCAAAATCATGCTGGAGAAATATAAATGCAAATCCAAGCCTGGAAAAATTGCAGGAACTGGGAACCTGGTTCCCAGGAAATCTTACTATTTGGAGGGAAATTTTTGTCATACATAAAGAAATATATAAGAATTGAAGGGAAATTTTGATTGCGTTCCCAGGAAATTTGGCATTTTTTCCAGCCTTGTACAAATCATTTTTGTATAGTACAAGTTTATGCTTTTTGTGGAAATAGAGAGTAAATTACACATTGCAAGTAATCAATTTTGTTTTTGTAGCTTCAGCTTTTCAGCTTTATTTTTTTGTGTGTATAGTGCATTTCACTTTCAGTAAACAGCCTACAGTGCTCTAGCCTATTTGTGCTGCCATCAGCTAGAATTTGTCACAATCACTTTGCTTCATCTAGGTGGCTGCTGGCCAAGCACACATGCCTATCAGCAATTAGATTGTAATATTCCCATAACAGCTCCCCAGATTTCATTTGGGTCGATGAGGCAATTGAGATTAAGTATCTTGCCAAGGGATGCAAACACATTGACCACAGCAGGGCTTGAACTCACAATTTACACTGGTCTTAGGATCATGAGTCGTGCACTTAATCAGTTACATCACACGTACATGCTCTCTGTAGCCAGCATGAAATTTCCCTGTATAATTGACCCTATATAATATACTCACTTGCTTCTGAACAAAATTGTTAAATAAATGATTTCCAGAAACATGAGACTCCAACAATACCCAAATGCCCATACAAAGACTCACTTAAAAGAGTTTACATAAAAATATGCCCACAAATGGCAATTTAACACTTCTAGTGTAGTGTAAATTCTCAGCCACCTTAAATAACCTTTAATCACACTGCCCTTAGCCATGGCATGTCCAAAATCAGTCTATTTTGGGCAACTTAGAGCCACTCAGACCCAAGGTTTTTCCCAAGTTGCTCAAGGTTCAAGGGTTCTGGGTACACATATACAGGCCTTCACAATTTTTTTTCCAGCACCTTGCCCGGTCGGGTAACCTCAGGTTAAATAGCACTTGCCCAAACTTGCCCTACTTTTTTTCCGGAAACCTAAAAATATCTATATGTAGGTGATTATCTCAAATTTTGTGTTGTAAAATCATGCCATTTAGTATTACTGATTACATGTAATGGTGATCATGACATTTACTACATTAAAATATACGAAGTCTGCAGATGTAATTATCTCAGACTTTCCATGGGGACTGTGGCCTATTGGATATAGCTACCAGAAATTACTTCAGGGATCAACCTGTAACCTTTTATATCAAAAGCTATTCCCTATTGCACAAAGTGGTACGTAGTACAAATTTAATATCAAAACCATGTAAAATATGAACTAACAAATTTAAACCAGTTTTCTTCAAAATATTGAGCTAGCCTGATTGGACAGGGTAGTATCACATTTTAATTACCCGAGAGAATTTTTCAGTGCTCCGGCATATTATCAGACAGGCAATTTGTTGAGGCCTTCCCCTTTACCTAAGAATTAGAATGCCAAGCTTTTATCAGCATTGAGTCATCCCCTGTAGGAACAATGCTTAATTGTTTTATTTACCAAATTTAACTACCATGACCCTAGCTGACCCTTCCGATGACTATATACCCATATGTCCCCAGCAGACTAAGTTTAATCAACTTAAACAATCCATGTACTGGCAATGTCAAGTCTGTACTTTACTCACATAATTAGTGAAATGTACATGACCTCTAATATCTCAAAATGAACTTTTCCTACGCCTTCTCACAACACCTTATACCCCATTAAAGGTGCTTGTTCCGATCGTCTTGGGGACCCCACCCTGATTTACCCGGTGGAATCGTAGCATCAATTTGATATCAGATGAAAGGAAGGCCGTATTTTCTTCATGTCGTCCTGAAATTTCAAAGCTTCCCAAATCATTCTTTCTCAAAGAGACAGATAAAAAACTGCCGTTTTAGTGGTTAACCATCAATATTAGCACAGTAGTGGAATAGTGGGTTGCACTTATGCATTATTGCGTCGAGCATCAAAACCGCAAGTTTGTTTACACGGTAATTGATGGTCGGTGTTGACAAGTGTCAGGCTCTCATATCAAGTAAAGAACACGATAGACAAAAATCGGAAACCAAGCACCTTTAATAAACAGATCACATTTAACCAAATTTTATCAGTACTGTCACTCCCTTCGGGAACACCATTATTATTTTAGCGGGGGGGGGGGGTGGCATTGACCTTCATATCAAAATTAGTCATTTCTGGTTTGAGATACTGCAATCAGTAGGTTGTTTAGAGTAGGATTTTTATTGTCGACAATCTTTCCAATTTCAAGATCCGACGTCGACAAGGTGGGCGAAAAAAAGTTAACGATTTACGTCACTAGGAGTTCCCATGTTCATGTTTGGCATTGTACACGACACGAGTCACGCCAACGTGTACTACTGTAAGCGCATTGGCCCCTATTGTAGTGAGTGAATGGAACAAAATTCAGCACCTGAACATCGCATGACCGCCAGCAAAATAAGCTTTTGTTCCAACAATATTGTCTTGTCTTTAAAATGGATATGACATGATGTAACGGGTTGCAAAATCTTTACATTTTTAACGTAACACAAAATATGATACAGATTTTTGAGCTGAAAAATAAGTACCGCCGGCCATACCTGTAACTTACATTGTTGATATCCACTCTTTTCTTCCGTCGCATTTTGACATTATCAGACTTCCGATTATTGCCGAAATCGGCTGGCTCACGACGTCCGTCGGGAGTCACGTGCGGACTTACGTCGATAAGTAGTAAAAGGGATTTACAAAGGGGTGGTAGCGATTATTTCGCCAATTATAGGGACCCTCCCGTAGGCTCCCGATGATAAGGATTCCTCAAATGGACGTTGCGACGAAATTCAGACGGGAATATAATCTACTTCAGTTGAATAAATGAGTTTACTTTATCTGAAACGGAGATGGTGAATTGAACAAAAGGTGGTTAATCATGGCGATTGAACTAGTTGATTTGTCAGCTGATTTTTTCCAACGTCTTTTACGAGAGTATGCCCGCGATGCTCGGCCATGTTCGAAGTGAGTTCGGTACGTCATACGGGATTTCCCTGCCTTAGCACACATGCGCAGGGGTAACTGGGATTTGTTTTGCAAAAAAAGATGGCGACGCCGACGCACGGCTTAAAAGATAGCTGAAAAAAATATAGAAAATTGGTGAGGAAGGAAGGAAGAATCGCTTAAATATCGGCTGGATCGATGTTTAAGCTTACATAAGGTAATTTTATAACTAGTTTTTTATCGACAATCAGTCCTGCTTGTCAACAGCAAGATAAATGCATGTCGCGCGACATTGTCGACAAAGCCTTGTCGACAACAACCCTATGCGCATCAGTCACTTGTAAGCAACTTTAAGTGGACAGAGCAGAAGAAAAATTAGTAGGGTTTTATTATATAATGAGAATTTTATTCTAGAAAGTTGGGGAGGAGGGGAGGAAGAAAGGGAAGAGGTTCGAGATGTTTTTCTACGCTTGAAGGGTGCTGAAATCGAATTTTGGGTCCGGGGTTCCAACCTCTGGGAAATGTGGGGAACTTGTAAAATAAGGGGGTTAAGGTAAAATTAGTACAGGGGTAAATTGAAATCAGTCAAATTGTGGTTTAAATGTACAACAAGTAAGACCCCCAAAAAAGTAACGCAGATGGACTAATACCACATAAGTTACAAACAATGGTCTCTGCACAAAAACATAACATGATAATATCAAATAGTTGTTGTGGTCCTGCAAATTTTGACACATTTCTTTGTATTGTGATCAATATCGCCAACACAATGTCCCATTTACGAAAAAAAGTGGTACATTTTCAAAGGTGCAAACTAAGACATTATTACAAGGTTATGTACAATACAAAACCATGCATTTAAGTGACACACACTCCACGGGAAGAATGGGTCTTTCACTGAAGGGCAATCAATATGGCTATACCTTTTATTGCAATTTTTAAAAAGGAGAGGATTTTCTTATAAGGGGTATGGTGGCCATATTGATCGCAAGGGGCAAGAAGGGTATCAAAATTTCCGGAAGAAAACGAACTATTGCTTAATTGATGTTTTCGTGCAAAGACCAATGTTTTGAACCTATGGGGGTATTCAGACATTGCTGGCTATTTTTTGGGGGTCTTTATTTGTCTCATTATAAGGCTTAAAAAAAGGTACTATTTTGTCTAGGGTTCTGACCTTTAGTTACACGGCTACAGCCCTGATAAGGTTCACGGGTCATTCTGGAGCAAAAATATCCAATGCTCAGATTTTGTTGAAACTGGTGTCAAATTATTGTTGAGCCACTGGGTGGTGGGGCACACACCCTAACATCTACAAAGGTCCACTTTTTGCTTAATTTTCTGATAAAAAGGTCAAAAATTGAGAAATCTTGACAAGAAGTCCAATTTTTGGTAATGATGTTCAAAAGTTAAAAAGGACCCTGAAGGGACTGTTTTGGTCCACTTTTACAGAAAAGATCCCCGTCTTTTTTGAGAGGGAAGTGAGTCCCCCGAGGCAAGTCCCCCCCCCCCAAAACAAATAAACCCTGCAATGGGCAGAAGGAAAGTGCCAAGATTGTTACTAAATCCAGGATGATATTGGCAGATAGACTAAGCCACAGATATAACTAACAAGAAATGCTCTTACTTCTTTTCCTCAGTGAATCTCTTGCTTCAGGGTGCGTCATTGATTTTTCCGAAGGACACGTACAACCTACAGAAGGCAAAAAAAATTGAAATAGAAGACAACCAATTTTTGATTTTATAATCACAATTACTTACCAACGGCTTTCAAATGTCATACACTCACAAAAAAGAAGTTGAACCCCTGAGTACTACTATCTGCTTTCACCAGCACATATATCTGATTGCTAATTAACATCATATATTCATTTCAAGAAACCACTTAAACAGCTTACAAATATTTAAGAAGCCTACCACTCTTCAGCCCTACCCCCAATCGTACATATTGCTGAGTGGCTCAAAATAATCACATAGTTGCATTGTGACCAATAGACAGTTAGTTAAAAACTTTCATGGGACTACAATTGATTTGGGATATTTTGTCTTATTTTGAATTTCACAGTAATGTGTCGCTCAAGAGGAGGTACATTGTTCTTCCATAATGCATTTCTTCAATACATTTAGTATTACTGTTGTCACATGATATTTACCAAAAGCGCCAAAACTACTTTAATTGCAAGATGGATAGTCCGTTCCATTTAAACGGAATAGCAGCGATATTGCGAAGGAATCGCAAAATGGTGGCAATGCATTTGTTTTAACTTCTATCAGGATTAGTGTGTACAATTCATATCTGCTTTAAATGTACAACAAACCACAAAATGTTAAAAAAAATGAAGTAATTTGAGAAATTTGTATAAACCGTCTCCCATAAATAGCATACACCAGCGATGACGTCTCAAATCTACAATAAACAGCTGAATTGTGGTTTTACAGTAGCACCGCATAAACAAAGATCTCAACCACCTTTGTGTTTGAGGTCACACTGTAAATTGACATGGTTCACAATATGCACGCTTAAATCTGGGATATTCTCACCGAAAGGCTTTTTTGATCTCAAGTTGGAATTTTGATACGTGCGCACGTATAGAAATTAAAGAATCAGATAAAAGTACTGAATTGTCTTTAATACGAGGATCCAAAGCCACTGACCACTTGCAGGTTATGTTTGCATAGCCATGCCAGAGACAAAAATAACAAAATATGAATTGTGAATGATTTTTTTTCATGTTTCGATTAGCCAATCGCTGCTAATCCCTTTAAGTACTTTTTGTTACTATAAACTCATGTGACACCAGTGCAAAACTGTAGTGGAAGAAATGCTTTGTGGAAATAATGCATTGTGGGAAGAAGCACTCTACCTCCTCTTAATGTCTGCTCTGTCTTCTTGTGAATGCATGCACTCAATCAAAGGCACTATCTGTGATTGGCTTACATTGAAATAAAAAAATCAATCAAAAATAAATGTTGCAATGTCTTTAATGAAGCAGAGGTATCATACATACCCTACAAGTAAGTGCCTCCCCCCCCCCCCCACAAGGACCTGAAAGCAACCTACTAATGACAAAATCAGATATCTTATAGTCCCCATTACTATTACTGTCTGTACCAACAGCCAAAAAAAGCCCACAACATCCCTCTGAGCTATTGTTATGAATGAGTGTCATTGATCAATAGAGTCCTCTCAACAACTTTAGTAGGCGTCTTGGAAATTTTGATATTTAAAAAAAGCCTTTAAAAAGGTTTTTAAAACAAAAAAGTGACCGTTACAAGTTTTTCTGTTGAACGGTTTCGGTGGTATAAACTAGAAACATTGTAGACGAAAAAATTTCTACCAAAACGGTTCAGCGTTATTCTTGGAAATGCGAAGTAATGTCCGTGTTTTTGAAATGGCAGCAGTGCGTGACCTGAGTTGGTGTAATCCATTCACAGCGGGAGTTTGCTGGCTGCTGTGTGTCTGTACAGAAACTGATTGCAACATATAATTTGCAATGGAGATTCATATTTGAGTACTGCTGTTTTCTTTTTTTTCTGTCATTTTCAGTTGCACAACCTAACTTATGGAAGTCTAACATACTTAGTCCTTCAACTTTTAAACTATTCCTGCAAATTTCAAATATTTGACTATTGGATGAATAACTATTAGTCTTTACTAAGATACCTATATATGTTGGGGTCTAGGAACTTATTTTTCTTACAAAATCGAGACCTTAAATGTGATGTTTACAAATATTGTTGAAAATCAAGCTTAACAATAATAACTTTTGCAGATATTAAATTTTTTAAAGTGAGAAATTAATATTTTGTAAGTCACAAAGTTAATTTTTTTTAACCATAACTTTTGAACGGATGCTCTGATTGTTGTCACACAAAAAGCAATAGAAGTCTTTTTTTTTCCTGGGTTAATTATTAGTTTTTATTTTTAGCTTTTTTTTTTTTTTTTTTTTTTTTAAAGTGACAGGAGAGATTTTTTTAGGATAAAACGAATTCCTCTCAAATTTCGCCTGGATCTTGTAAACCACCTACCGCGAACGTTTTGAAGGTTTATTGGACAAACAGTGTC
>JAMKCH010027474.1:0-18819 GCA_023653785.1 Ophioderma brevispina | reverse complement strand
CGGAACAAAGGTAGGCATGTACAGCAGTGGCAATGCCAGGGTAAGCATGGGGCGGGGGTGTGTGCATTTCCCGATTTTTTTCTTTTCCTGCAGTATCCCCCTCCGGCCAGAACATCTTTGGCAAAAATCAGTGGATTTGGGGGCCCAAAAATCACCAAAATTTGGCCAAAAAACACAGCAATTTGGGGGACTAAAAAATTGGTTTAACAAGCTGCCAAAATTTGCGTGTTTCCCCCAAATACCAATTCTTACCCCCCCCCCCCCCCACCCACCCCCCCACCCCCACGAAAAAGATTGTCTGGACGCCGCCCTGCCTGATGAGGGAATAGGGAATACGGAAATGCAGGAATGGGCCCTAGGATCTGAGAAAAGGTAGGCCTATACAGAATGACACCATCTGTAGCTCTGCGGTTCCCGGAAGGAGCAAGAATTTGCACAAATCGGCCTATGTATCCACTATTTGGTGATCACCGTTGATTTCAGTATGGGAAATAGTCTTTCAAAATTATTATTTGTTCGTTAAAATTTTGCACAAAGCGCACTAAAAATTTAAATTACCTCCGATCGTCGGGAACCACCGACGTATGAAAATATGGGTTTAAGCCTAAGGTGGTTGATTTCCAAAGGCTAGGGCTGCGGTGATAGGAATGTGCCAATACGGTTTTGGGTTATAGGACAGCAAAATGCCCATAAATAAGGGTGATTTTTTGTTTTGCTGGAGACATTTTCTAAAGTAGGTCTTTGGGTGAAGATTCGCAAAAATTGCGAAAAAAATGGGGAGTCTTTGGATGGCGATGGTTTCAAAAATCAGTTAAAATGAAATGAGACTGGGTAGTTTTAACAGCCTAACATACGCGTCATCAAAGAACCCCCCCCCCCCCCAACCCCTTGGACATGTTCAAGGGAGTGCGAAGAATCCCAGAGATATCTATGGAGCTGGTCCTTCACGCCCTTAGAATAGCACCCATCCGCGGCCAAGGAAAGAGTAGAGTTATGAGGGGGCAAAAGCGCGTCAGGGGAAGTCAGGGGAAGTCGGGGAAATTCATCCGACGAAGGATAGGTCCAAAAACACTGATTTTTCATGATTTTTACCATAACATATCCGATTTTACTCAACTTTCTACAAGAGGGCTTCTCATCCCCCAGTATTAGCTACGTCACTGAGAAGCCCCTTTCCTCGGACCACAGCTACCCACTGGGGGGGTGGTCTTTGGAGTGCGTGCGAGTTCCTTGCGTGCACATTAATTTGCAGTATGAATGTTCAAACATGGCTTCATAGCTCATGTTAAGATAGGGGGCCTAAATCTGACACTTAAACATAAAAAAACACGTTTAACGCATATAAAGGCAAAAAACGAGGCTTGGAGAAAATTTAAAGAATGTCTATTTAAGTTTTGCGTCATGTGAAGAGGGATCAACCCGTGTCGTGACCCTCCCCTTCAAATCCATGTAGCGGTTGGTTTGGGTCCCTTTTTGGCAAAAAAAAGTATAGATATGGGTCCTCTATACAGTCTCTCGGAGGCACGTCCTACCCAAACCAAACCCCGGGGAAAGTGCCTTTACCCCCCCCCCCCCCACCCACTACGTAAAGTTTCGCGTCGATATTTCCATCCGTTTTGATGTGAGAAGATGTGAGAGCCAGACTTTAAGTAGGTTTAGGGCCAAATTTACCGCGACTTTCACCCAAAAAAAAAAACGAGGGCTCTGAACCAGAGCTAATATTTGTGCAATAGTAGCCGGAATCAATATGCAAAATCAAAATAAAGTGAATCGAGATGGTTGGGCATGTCAGTAGTGTAATCATGATTGTAATACCCGGATCATTACAAAACCAAAGCTAAGAGAATCTTTTTTTAATTAATCTTTTGCACTTCATCAAAATTTGACATTCATTACAATATCTTCAAATTTGTAGGTCTAATGCCAAAATCAAGGTGTTAATCTAGTGTTAGGCGATTAAGTTCCTCGATGGTTGCCATTTCAATTGTAGTTGTCAGTTTATTCAAACAGATATTTTTATTTCATTCATTGTTTATAAAATTTCACTTTTTAAAATTTGAAGACAAATTTATGGAACAACGAATTGTCCGTTAAGATCGGAGCGCAAAGGTAGGCCTACGCAGTTGCGGTTGTCAGGGTGAGCATGGGGCGGGGGTGTGTGCATTGCCCGACATTTTTTCTTTTTCCCAGGATTCCCCACGGGCCAGAACAGCCCCTCCCCCCACCAGAAAAACAATAATAGATCTTTTGAAAAAAATCAGTGATTGGGGCCAACCAAAAATGCACAAATTTTGGCAAACCAAAAAAAACAGCAATTTGGGACCCATAGTGGTTAACAATCTACAAAATTTGGATTTCCATTTTTAAAAAAAATTTGTAACTTATTCCCCACCCCCTACCCCGGAACCCCCCAACCCCCCAAAAAAAAAATAAGTCTGGCGACTCCAGCCAGGGGAACAGATACGGAGCATGCAGAATGGCACTATGATTGGAGACAAGGTAGTAGGCCTATACAGAATGCCACCATATTGTAGCTCTGCGGTTGCCCGGAAGGAGCAAGGAATTTGCCACAAATACGCCCTTATACTTTCTTCCAAGAGGGCTTCCCTCATTCCCCAGTATCGTCACTGAAGGAAGGCCCCTTTCCTCCGACATAGCTACAACGGGGGGGGTCTTGGGAGTGTGTGAAGTTCCTTGGTGTGCACATTTAATTGGCAATATTAATTTTCACCTGGCTTTCATAGCGCATGTTGGAAGAGAGGCTAAACTTTGACAGCTCTTGACATAATTACAGTGGAGGAATATAAAGGCAAATAACCACGAGGCTTGGAGAATATATAGTAATGTCTCTTTAAGTTTTGCGTCATGTGCAGAGTGATCAACCCGTTTAGAGACCGCTCCCATCAAATCAGCTAAGTCGTTGCCGCGCGAATCGCGGGCACCGTAGTTTACTATAACTTTCGTGTTATCTGCTCATTTGATCACAAGGTGAATGGAATACCGCTCGAGGTCAACCATTGACATGACCCAATATGGCTTGTTACGTGGAGGATTCCCTCATAGAGTCGTTTTGAAAATATTCCTTAAATTTCGCAAGGGAAAAGAGAACTTCTTCATTGATTAAATCTATGCTCGAAGAATTATGTTTGGTCATCCGGTAATCTCGAGCAACTCCTCCTATATTTCCACAATATTTGGAACATCCGCTATATGTAACATATATCGTGATGTAACGTAAAAATCCCCAATTGGCTACATTTTCCTACGGCGGTCCGGAAAGAGTGTGTAAGTCTGTGTCACAGACTGCGAAAGATATTATATTAGGTATACTACGTTAAGCCCGGAAAACGACGGGGTTCTATGAGATTTTTGCATCAGCGGGTCGTTCTATGTTTTTTGTTTTTGTTTTTGAAATATGTATCGTAATTGGTTCTGAACCTATAAAAACCTACGAGAAATTGAACGTTTTTGTTCGGGTACTTCGGTGCTCGCAACACGGAAAGTAAGGCACGCATCGCTACGGGGCCGCATCCCGTGTACTTACCGGACCGCCGGAACGTTTCCAAAGACCAATCTAATAGGTGCGCCCGTCGCCCCTGAAACAAAGAGTAACATACAATTCAGGGAGAGGGCAGCATATCCATGTATTAAACTTTATTAGTACAGTATAGGCAAAGATTCCCCACATGGAGGCAGCTTCACCCCCCCCCCCCCGCTTCTCCCGTCCCCCTCTAGTTACGCCACTGCAAAACAACAATCCTATTTTTTCCCCTAATTATAGTAAAAGTCCGTGCCCATGATTTTAGTCTCTTTTGTAGAACTTCCTACTCATATGCATCGATCCTATAACTGCAATATGGCAATACACTACTCAACCTACGTCATGTTTTCATGGAGACACTTTCAGTTTTCCGTAAGACGTGTTCTTATAATACAGTTTTGGACACATGACTGTGGGAGGAAATATTGTCGCGTCCTTATTTGTCCTTTTCTTTTTCGATTGAGAAGATATTTCTATTTCCAAGACATGGCGCATAAGACACAATTTTTACAGGTAAACAAAGCAGCTTTACGCCTTCCACTTCAACTCTCGATTATTTAAAAGATTTTTTAAAGGAATTGTTATGAATACCATATCTCAAAACATCCAATTCGGTTATCGTACAGATACTCACCGTTTTCACGAACTATATTGTCCTATAGGAGTACAAAGTAGGATGAGACTAAGGCATCCCTGGAAAAATAAAGTAGTATAAATTATCTTATATGGATCATCCTACTTATAGTGGAACCAAAATAAAGTAACTTTATTTCTACTTTTGTATCCTATGGGAAACCGGGGAGGAGATATCAATAAAGTACAAATAAAGTAGAAATATATAAAGTGCGAGATAAAGTATACTTCATAAAATACAAATAAAGTCAGTGTTCAATATAATAAGTAACAGATAACGTATACTTCACCATTATGCATACAGAATACAACATTAACACACTCTCATAATTTGCATGGGATAACCGTTCCAGTAGTAAAATGCTACGCATGTTAGAATTGCCATCTGAATGCATCACCTTTTAAAAATCTCCCAACAGAAAACTGGGAATCAACTTCCATTGCCTATCATAAGGCATTGTGTAATACTTTATGTATTTAATTAATAATTTGGTCAAATTTATATCTATTTTCAATATATGGTGCACATACTTATTATTTACTATCATCATCAGATATTAACTGCCTAAATTACCAACCATGTTAGTCTTCCCTCACTTGTCCTGGCCTGGTCTGTCAGCACATGTCGGTAAGTTGACGTTGTAGTCTGTCTTTACATGTTTACATGTTTACAAGTGGTAGTCACAACTCCGAGCTTTGCTCTATTGACTATCTCACGCACCTTTGTATTATTGTTGCTATTATAATAATTGTATTTGAAATTTGATGTGGTAAAAAAAAAATACTGAAACTGCAACTAAACTGAATAAACCATTAATCACACACAAAGTCATGAAAAATGTAGTTTATCGTAAATTTATTTGCAAGCACATATCACCTTTTTGCCCACAAACTATAAAAGTTTGTTCTTATATATATATAATTTTTCTTATTGTCGATATAAATACTTTATTATAAAGTATACTTTTCACATTTATCACACGCTGATATAGTAATACAGCTTTTGAATACGTTATCGCCTGTTTGACAAGTATACATAAACTATAAATAAGATATACTTTATTTATGTTCCAATACATAGATGATCATAATAACTTATACATAAGTATACTTTATTACACTTACTTTAATTTTGTTTCTTAGCGACATCGACATAATACTTTATCAAAGTCGATGTTGGTCGATAAGCATACTTTAGATAAAGTATACTTTCTATGACAGGCCATCTACGTATACTTTGGTCGCTATAGAATCCTTTATGAATAAAGTATACTTTATCACTACAAACGTGATAAAGATACTTTAATAAATCTTTATCGGCCTGTTTGATAAGTATACATAAAGTAGAATACAGCATTACTTTCTTTTAGTTTCCATGACGTAGTGAATGATCCTATAAGTAGCATAAAGTCGTCTTTATTCCACTTATTTTTTTCCACGACAGTATAATAATTATCATAAAGTAATATTTTGTGATAAAGAATACTTTTAATGATAATGTTACTTTATGACAGGCCTATAAAGTAACTTTTGTCGATATAGAATACTTTATGATAAGTATACCTTATCACACGCTGATAAAGTATACTTTATGAATACTTATCAGCTGTTTTGATAAGTATAACATAACGTATAAATAAGTAAACTTTATTTGTTCCAATAAAGTAAGATGATCATATAAAGTATACATAAAGTATACTGTATTACTACTTTATTTTTTTCCAGGACAGTATAACATAATACTTTAATCCTAAAGTTATTTTGTCGATAGAAATACTTATGCTAAAGTAATACTTTATAGAGGCCTTACTGACAGGGCCTAATAAAGTATACTATTATGATAAGTATACTTTATGACAGGCCTTAAAGTATACTTTGTCGATATAGAATACTTTATAATAAAGTATACTTTATGAATACTTACGCCCGTGATAAAATATACTTTACACACATTTTGAGTATTTCTTAAAACAAACATCAATTGTTCCTTTTAGCAAAGACAGATTGTAAATTGAGTAATTATGTCCTAGATTATTGGACTAAACCATTTATTGTTTTATTGTAACTGTTAATTTTTGTTTTCACAGCAAAATGAAATGCGGAACTCATTGTCCGTTCACCTATTTTGGTCACATCCATTATATTTTAAATGTAAGAATTTATTATTTTAAAAAACTGACATCTTCCACTTGTAATGTTATTTTTTCAAATACAATTGGAAGAGCTTTATACACCCTACACACTAGGATTATATGGTCTATACGGGCTAGCCAATCATTTTAATGTGTCCGTTCACTTTTGGGCATTGTCACATCCGTCACATCCAAAACAACTATCTTTCATCACGCTCAAGACAAATATAATTAGTGTACCCAATTTCCGTTATTTTGTTAAGGCTATGTACATTCAAATCATAATGAGTTAGTGTCCCATATGCTCGGAAATTAATGCCAGCCACTGAAATATAATCTAATTCTCAAAAGGAAATTTGAGGAGTCAAGAAAAAATGAAGGTGTTGTGGAGAGGTACGTCAATGGCAACCAATTTTTCAAGCCGGGGAAGGGGCTTGCAACAAGGTGGCCTATATCTAACCGGAATCTCTAAAATACTGGAGTGGGCGACAGGAGCAAGGGCAATCCCTAATTAAAAAATTCGGTTCGTGGCATTCTGAGGGCATGATTAGCTCTCTATTCCTAAAACAAGTGCGTAGGGAAGTGTGCAAAAATACCACGAATTTCATTACAATTCGTGTCATTTTTGGTCTTTGAAAACAGTCTGGTACGTGCTAATTTTATACTGAATGTTTTCGCGCGAAGCGCCAGCAAATTGTAATCAAGTACAATTTCAATGACTAATCACACCCTGCAAATCAGTTTGCTTGCTTGACATGACTAATTCATGACAGTCAAGTTCAATTTTGATCTTTGAACCGTCCTGTGACAATTATTACTGGTTTTGCGCGCGAACACGCCGAATTTTACTAATCAAATCCAAATTCAGTTGGTTCAAACACTGCAAAATCAGTTTGTCTTGCTGACATGTAAAATTAATATTAATTAAATTATATTATTAACCAATTCTGTTCTGGCCTTTTTGGCAAGTAACGTCATTTTCATTCAATAATTGCGCGACACGCTCTTCTTTAGGGTCCCCACCCGACCCAAAAGGGTCGCGACCACCCAGGGTGGGAACTTGCATAGATCATCTCCCCTATTTGCAACAAATGCACTAAAAATGTAATAATTTATATTATTTAAATTTATTTAGAAATAAAGTAATAGAACGAATTTCCAGGATTTGGCAAATTAATATTTTTTTTTTTATTTTGCAATTTTTATATTTTTCGATTAACGTTTGTGGCTCCAAAAATCTCACATGAGGTCAAATCGTGATTTTATGATAAGCACATCCAAAGGGCTATGAAACCATAGAGCTGGATTTTGGAATTTGGGTGCTTCCATTTTGAATTATGGCATAAAGTTTCCTAATTGGTCAGCCTCCCGGTGCCATGGCAACCAGATCAAAAGCCGCTCCAGGGGTTTCTGCTCACTATACCCTTGCACCTTCCCACCCCCCCCCCATTATGTGTAATGCAATGTTACCGCCGCGTAACAGTTACGTTTGTTCCCGTGTTTATCCCATCAGATGCCCTATTCAGTTACCATGGCAACAAGATAAAAATAATTCCCATTTTTCAAAACTTTTCAACAATGCTACAAATGATTATGACCGGCATAGTAATATATTGGTTAAGTCCATGAAGTTTGCAGTCGATGGTCTTTGTAACATAAACGAGACCCCACCTTAACCCTAATTGCCGAAAAGGCTGCTATATTTTCATCAGTGCACCGTGATCCTCTATAGGATCATAAATGGCTGACCATTCCTTGTTTAGCCCAAGACATTACTGGCACTGACACAACATGGTGGTAGGCCTAGACAGTGATGTAGCCTATCGTGCCCCCGAGGCCCCCAAGCTAAAAGTTTAGACTGGTCATCCATTGTATAAACTAGCTGGATTACTGATAATATAATTTGATAAGTTATTTTTTTTCACTGGAAAAAAGATAACAATTAATTTCTAAATTGTGATTCAGTTGGTGTCTTCAGCGGTTATTTCTGTTACTTAATTGGCAGGCATGGCTTGTCGAATTTGGAACCACAAGGCACAAGAAACCGAAGTAAGCAATACACAAGAGCTTCACAAAAATAACCCCCAAACCAAAAAAAAAAAAAAACAAACCCCACCCCCCCCCCAACCCAAAACCCCCCCACCCCCCCAAGTATAAAAACTCACTATGCTGCCACTACATATTTCATGTCTCTTCTAGGTGATGCTGGATGCAGTACAAAAAAAAAGTTTTAATCCACTTTGGTCTGATAATGGTATAATGCAGATGCAAACTCTAGTGATAAAATATAGTCATTTGTTTCAAATGTGCTAAGTCAAAAAAAGTAGAATAAAAGTTAGTCACTTTGTTTAAAAATGTGCTAGTCCAAAAAAGTGAAATAAAAGTATAGCACTTGTTTTAAACATGTGCTAGTCAAAAAAAGTAGAAATAAGATAGAGTAGAGAGGTGTAATTATAAGTAGAAATAAAATAGCAGGACTCAATAAAGTAGAAATAAAGTACATGAAAAGTAGAAATAAAGTATACTTATTTTCAACTATGTTGAAAAAAGAGAAATAAAGTATACTTTATTTGCTACTTTATGTCTAAAAAGTAGTCATAAAGTACTAAAAAGTACATAGAGTATGTACATAAAGTATACTTTATTAACTACTTTATTTTTTCCAGTATAGTTACACTGGAGGGGGGATATATAGCTATAACGATACAACGTATAGTACACGGATCATTACTGATGCTTACCCGCATTTCGTAAACATATATATTTCAAAGTGGAGAAAGAAACACGCATAGCATACTAGAACTTGGGAACAATTATTTAACATGGACATACACAACATGCCTAAGCGTAAACGCCCTGGAAAAAAATTCCTGGACATCCACGCCTGGGCAGGAAATTGAACCCCGGACTGGACACCAAGGCGAATGCTCTAATCACTAAGCCACCCAGGCCGCCCTGATAACGGGGCTGTAAAATAGCCTAAGTAGTAAGGGCTGAGCGATCCGGGTACAGGAGTAAGTATCGCTGCCCAATTCTGTAGTCAAATGGTAAGGCTCGCATTTAGTTATTTCATCGTTGTCACGCCTTGTTCCTATTCCGTGCAGTCTTAAGGAGACTACAAGGCCTGGGATATGGGAGAGACACAGAATCTTACGCCGCTGTCGCTAAGTAGGTCTCATCAACAAGATACGACAAATGAGAAATGCTCAGAACAACAATCATAGGAACGAGAGCATGAGTGGAATACGTTCTCCCGAGGACCATGCTTTAAAGTAACACAGTAGGTGATTTCCCTTCAGTTATATAGTAGTAATATTGTAATGTAAAACCAACCACCTACTATCGCCTCAGACATTTACAAACATATTAAATGCAGACGTCAGTGTACGGTGCTCTGGAATATTCCGATAAACGTAGTATAAAAGAGATTAAAATAACAGAAATAACATCAAAGGGGAGTCTAGGACATAGTGTGGTGGTCCTTTTTGTGTAGCCAAAAGAACCACCTCACTGGAAACCAGTTCCAAAAGGCTCGCGGGGTTTTGTGTTTACACCCCACAGTATTCCGAAAACAAGACAATTTAAGTATTGTGCACTCATGCGCATATAGTTCTTTACATTGATGCACACAATTTACACGAAGAAAATGGATTTGACAAAAATATGCAGATGCGACTTAGAACTGAAATTCGGCTCAAATAACTCGAGGCAAAACGATTTCCCCAAGGGACCTCAACGAACTTAAATTAGGCATGCTTCAACGAGTTGGAGATATTAGTAACTCAGTGCTGGAGGGCTGTAGAGGTGGAAAATGGGGTTGTGGGAAAGGAGAAACTGGGGGGGGTGTGGTTTGAGGAGAACATGGGATCGTGGGGAAGGACGGGGTAATTGGGGACAGAAAATCTGGTATTAGAAAACCCGAAAAGATTCATTGTTGTCTGGACCGGAGACCCCGAGTATTTGGGAATTGGAATATTTGGGGGTGTTGTGAAAGGGCAACCGTGTTTTATGGAGGAGAATTTTAGTTATATACTTGAGAAGGATGCTCGGTGGCAGCTAGGAAGGGGCTATGAGACAGGGGAATTTGGGGGAAAAGGGGATCTTGTGTAGTGAGAAGGGAAATTGTGGGCAGTTAGGACCTTAGACGCTGGGGGGTCAAAAAGTGGACTTAAGTTGCAAAGGGCCCTGAGGTATTTAAACAGGGGGCCTAGGTAGGTGACAAAAGTTTACTAACAACAGGTCACTTCTGATAAGGTTCCGTACGGAACCTAACAACCCTCCGTCACGAATCGCGAAAGCCGAGAACCGCGAAATTCAGTTACAATGGTTGTTTTCTTGTTAAACTGATCATATTATATTTTAACTGATAATACAACAAGTTACAACACTGCTACATTCTCAAGATGTCCTTCAAATACTAAAAAGGTGAGCCCGGTACGTGTGTGACAGCAGTTAGCACATCAATAACTTTGTCAAAAAAAAATCTAAAATATTTATTTTGTATAACGGAAGGTTAATTAAATTGGCTTTTGACATGAAATATGAACATTACTGAGACAGTGGTGTTCTTTAGTATAAAAATTCTTGTCTTGGGTCACGGTGTGACATACAAAAGTCAATTAAAATTCTTTGACTAATTACTTGTCTAATCTATAAATTTGTAATTGGCAACATATTTTTGAAAATGAAGTCCACGCAATACTTTAGGGCAGTATTTCAAACAAAAGTAATAGGCTATCAATAAACTAAAGACCCAAAAATGGTGTAATAATCTACTTTGTATCCCCAAATATTAAAACATTCATTTATGCAAATGAGGGTGTCAGTGAAACATATTGTTTAGAAATATCATGCAGGAAACGTGGAAGGATGGTTAACATGATAATGTAAAGAAATTTGCAATACCATTTAATGTCATTTTTCATACAAAAAACGTTTACTTTTGAAGAAGGCCCAAAGTGATCAAAAAGTTGTAACGTACTCTGGTCACGAACCGCATGCGAACACCAAAACGCGCAGCTTACTTTGCAAGCGATGGAGCCTTTTGAGATCCAATTTCGCTACTCTTGATCCAGTGGCTTAAACCTATATATTTCATGTGAGGGAGCAGTCGGGGGAACAATGAGCAAGTGACGGAGGGGGCAAAATAAGTATCCCCAAATGGACCTGCTTTCCTTTTGTCTTATGGGGCAGAGGGGAAAAAAAAAAGGACAAATTTTGACGGGGAGCGCTGTCCCCTTGCCCCGTGGTTACGTCACTCTTTTGATCATATCTATATATACCCTTTGTCTTGAAATGACGCAATACTCTAAATGCATTTATAATAGTTCTTGAACAAGACAGGTATTATGACTTGCATAAGTGAATGTCTGTAAAATAGGAAAGAAAAAGGAAAATTCAAATCGTAAACAGATTAATGAGGATGGTGAAATGAATTGGCCAAGGGGGATCATTAGGAGTGCATGAAAAAGCTGGGGTGCGTACCTTTTTAATTAATGGGGGTCCCAACAAAATTTAGTATTCTTGTAAGAAAGCCGGCCGTTGATGGTCAAAAAGAATTGTTGATTGATATCCGACCCACTTTAAATATAGTCTGGCCTAAATTTATTTCATTAATATTTTGCAAAGGAAAGAAACAAAATAAAAAGCATGTAAATAAATACTATAGACACTAAAACGTTTCTTGACAGTTTTCTCTTCATTTACTGTTAACTTTGGTAAAGGACTCATTCAATACTCAAACTGGAGGGCGTTGCCGGTTTGCCCGTTCCGCGCGGTGCAATTAATTAATGGGAGTGCTGAATTACTTAATCGATTAAAGGATCAGAAGATTGAGCGGATGAAATCACCCGCATGGAAATCGGGCTGAACCGGAAATTGCCCCCGCCGGTGAGTATTGATCTGTCTAAAACATGAAATTGATAATTATCTGAAGTATGATAAAATCACATGATTATTCTTGGAACTGTAAAACATACGATTCTTCTCTGAAAACTCAAAGTTCCTCACATAAAGATAATATTCGGAGCAGAAAGAGGAAACAATTATTACGGCATAACAACTCTAACAGTTAATATTAGTTTCAATCTAATTGTTATAGAAGAGTGCCTTTAATTCTAATGACTTCGTTTAGGCAGACATTACATGAAACATGATCAAGGGCAGCCCATCCTCCAGCGGACCTCTGTGTGCTCTCAAAGTAGTTATATACTATTTTGTCAAAAGTACTAGGAAAATCAGGGGGTATTTACCCTTTAAAATCAACTTTCCACAAATGTGGGATTTTACACTGTCTTTTTTTGTTTTGAAAATCAGCACCCCATGACCTAAAACGCTCTTAAACCCATGCAGTCAAATTATGGATCTGCGCATGGCTTTATATTTCAAAAAATGAGAAAAATTACCCTTTTAACTCCACTTTCATCACACTTGGCATTTTGCATGGTGCATATTCGGATTGAGCACCTCAAGTGCCCGAAACCACTTCTCATAACCCTTTTTAGTTGGTATCTGAGTCGGGTTCCCCCAAAATATGTTACCTATAGACACCTACTATTTGGCAAAATTCTAGGTTCCCTGCCCAAATAAGTACGAAAAAAAATATTTTGGTACGACAAATGAGGGCGCACTTACAGAATTTAAAAAAAATCACGCCTGAAAAAAGAATCGCTGAAGTTGACTCAAGCCTAAAACAAATCGGCCCCCTAACATTTCGACAACAATTAACACTTGTCCTATTTCAAAAATTTATATGAGGTGGCGGCCCTTTGGAATAGAACCTTTCTTCACATCACAAGATAGCAGACACACTTCCTTCCAGGACATGCGACCTTTCACTATCGAGGAGCTGCAGAGCTGCCTGAAGAAAATGAACAAATCAGACGGCCTGGTCCCGCCAACAATTCCTGCAGTAATCTGTTATCGTGAGCACTAAACCTAGGTACAGAAAGCAACTCACGTAAACCTTTTAAATATCAGAGAGCTGACAATGAAGGGTTAAAACATCATTTGAACACTTGGGCTGACCAGTTTTATGCAATTCCAATTCTAGACTAAACTAAGGAATCCGTGGTTAATTCATTAAATGATGATCCAGAAAAGCCTTTTAAGAAGCTATTGACCTCTTTATGCCATCCAAGACACTTTCAAAACGTAATACTTCACCATGGATCAACAAAAAGGTGAAACGTTTTCCAAAACGTAAACACCGTTGCTTACAAACAACAACCCTCCATCGTCAGACTAACACAAGAAGCACAAATTATGATCATTTCAACACCTTAGGAAAATACCCACAAATTGCAAGGAACTCCTACAGGAGGTACATAGAAAAATGTTTGCTCTGAGTCATTCAAGATTTTATAGTTTTGTTCATCAAAAGCCTCAAATTACACATTTGCATTCCTGCCCTTAACAGAAATGGCAAATTAGAGTCTGATAACCAAACCAAAGCCAAAATCCTAAATGACCAGTTCTGTTTTCTGTTATTTACACAAGAAAATTAGATATAACCTCCAATGGGCAACTCTAGTATTCCACCTATGCGCCTTATATAATTATTCTGTGATGGTGTTCTCAAACTTCTTATATCTTGACCTAAACAAATCAAAAGCTGTCCGGAGTCGAGGTCCCTGCTGGAATTCTGAAATTGGCAGCTGAAAAACTTTGACCCCGTTCTACTCTTAATTTTTCAGAAATCCATTGACAGGGGAAGGTTATCCTCTTTCTTGGTTACGTGGCAAACATTTTCCCCCAATTTTTAAAAAGGCGATAGAATTTGGCATCCAACTATCGCCCTGTAGTTTAACCTCCATTTGCAGCAAAATTCTGAACCATCATACATTCTAACATCATGAAACGTCTAAATAAACACACAATCCTCACAGACATACATTTTGGGTTTTTCGTCCAAGCACTCTTTGTGAAACACAACTCATTCTTACAGTACAAGACCTGGCAAGTTTTTCTCTCGACAGTAGTCCCAGTAGACATGGTCATAATGGATTTCTCCAAAGCCTTTGACGTCGTCCTCACAACAGACTTATTAATCAAAACTCCACAATTACGGTATACAACATCAAACTGCCTGGATCATTAGCTTTCTCAGGGCATCGTACCCAGAAGTTGTCGTCGGCGGCGAATCGGCCTGGTCTGAGTTATTTCTGGCGGTCCCTCAGGGTACGGTGCTTGGACCGCTGCTGCTTCTGTCTACATACACCTACCTCCCTAACAAATTCAATCGTCCGTAACCCTATTTGCAGACACTGCGTCATCCTACCGTGAAATCCAAAAATACCCTAGACCTCGGACCTTTACAAGACGATTTAAACAACACTTGGTGAGTGGGAGAGAAAGTTGGCAATGAATTTAATTCCAAAAAATGCTTTGTTTATGAGAAAACACACGCAAGGTCTCCGAAACATTTCTTTACATATACACTCGGGGTGGAACGAACTTTCCACATTAGAAATCACACTTATCTGGGCGTTTCGATTTCAAATAAGCTGAACTGGGAACAGACACTACAGGAAATTTGCCATGAAACGCTAATAGATCTTTAGTTCATTAAGATAACCTTTACTCTGTAATCCATCACAAAAACTTAATACACGGCCTACAAATCACTTGTCCACCATTGATCGAGTACTCCTCTACCGTCTGGTACCCACATACAAAACGAACATCCGATCAGCTTGAAGCAGTGCAAAAAACAGCAGCATGTTTCATCTTGAGCGATTATACGACTAAAACGCCAGGAAGTGCCACCCAGATGGTGGGATTTTAGACCTCGACCCCACTTACCATCATAAGGAAAAATCAGACGTTTAAATGCGTTTTTCAACAAGCAAGACTTGTCACTTATCCCTGCCCATCGGAAACCCCCTAACAGCCATACTGCGTCAATCACGGCAATCATCATCCGGATTCGTATTTACCATCTCACAATCAAGAACTGCTATAACACTCCTTGGTACCCAAAACCACCCGGGGACTAGAACTGTTTACCACACAACATAACTACCACATCTGATCCGACAACCTCAAGACATTATACCATCATTTTCAAAGCAATCTAAGGAACTCTACAAAGTACTAAATTTCGACCACATCATCAGTTCATCATTTCCTGACCGTTTGGCTCCTCCTTGGGGCGTTGGCCAGTATCTTATCTGAAGAGGGTCTGGAAGAATCCATTATTCCCATGATCAACTATCTAATTCAGCTTTGTTATGTATGCTATATCATAATGATAATATTTTTGACTTCATTAGTCCAACTGCGTATATGTCAATCTGTCTTTTAAACAATGTATTTAATTTTAATATCATTATTTGTATTTACTTTGTTTTGTTAAATCACGAAGATGTGGTGAGAATAAAATGAACTTGAACTTGTAACGTTTTAGATATTTTGTACCAACACCTACAGAAAAACAGCTGCCTTTCAATGATCGTTTCAGTCGTTCCTCTACCAAAGAAAGGTTACCTCCAACAACCCCAAACTACGAGGAATCACCTGTCACCACTGGCCTCTAAATTCTACTCAAACGCTACTCAACCGAATCACTCCTCACATAGATTACATTCTCAGACATATCACACTACTAATCTTGCCTCATAAGGATAATAGAAGAGTTTGAGAAAGCCTACAACTAATGCCAAGAAGACGGTATTGACCGTCATTGAGGAAGATAATTTTATCAACCTATCTTCACTACAGATGGTACCCACTCAAAGAGGTCAGGGACTTCCAAGACCAGTGTCCTTTGCTGCCGACAACAACAAAGACTTCCTGTCACGCAAAGGACAGCTTGGAATGGTCCCCTTGCAATACACTCTAAAACCACTTATTGCAATCTGGTATCTCCAATTCACTCAAGCTCTAGTTCTTAGATGACTGTGTAGAGAGTATGCTGTTGATCTGAGACCTGGACAACGAAGAAAGAGTTACAGGATAGACTGGATGGCCCTTCACCAGACTTCTTATGTACGTACAAAACATATCCTGGGTGACGCATGACCAAAGCACAGATATTTTGGAGACATACCTCCAATTTTCCTCTTTGTTGGCCATAGTGCCGAGGACGACTGCCGGTTCTTTCATCGTGCTATTATCATAGGCCTAATAGCCCCCCCACCCCGTAATCAATTTGAAATAACCAAGTTTTAGAGTCGAATGGTTTTTATGGGGCCTTATTGGTTTTAATTAAAAAAAGGAAAATTTTTGATTTTTGGATGAAATGGAAAACAACTTTTGGGGCTTTTGTAAAGTTCTGTAAGTGCGCCGCATCATTTTTTCAGACAAAAATGTTTTCGTACGTACTGGGCCGGGAACCTGAAATTTTTTGCCAGAAATTGACACTGGGGCCGAATACGCGTAAAAATTCATTTTTTTTGAGCAATTGAGACCATTTCACTCATTTTCTGTTTGGTATTATTATATAATATGATGTGGACAAAGTAAAATGCATGTTTCTAGCAATTTTGACAATTTAACCCTCGTCTACCTGAGCCATTTTTGTAATAAAGCTCCCGGGGGTGATGGTTACCACCCCCTGTGATTTTCGTTAATGAACATCCGATTCCTGTATATTTGGTACCACAAGATAGCGTAGTGTTTCTTCTTTCCATTTGTATCCAAATAAGTACCAACATCCCTATTATGACGTCTTTATGACATAATATGTTGAAGAAAGTATCTAAGTATATAAAACAAGTCATTTCCCATCAAGTAGAGCCAAAAACCACATGACAATCAGATATTCCTAACGTTTGTGGTACAAAATTAAATTTTCCCCTATTTTGCACTGTGTGTCTGTGGAAATTGACAGTTTTGCTGACATGCCAGGTTAATGACATCATTGTAATGTATCAATGGAAAGAACAGGACCATAGCTATCTATTGGTACTAAATCAAGTGTCTGTGATATTCCTGTGTTGTGCTAGGCATGTTGGTACTTCGCTTCGGAAAAGGGGTGGATCCCACTTCGGTAGACGAGGGTTAAAGGCACTATCAGTGATTTGCTAAATCAAAAAATCGAAAAAATCAGAAAAAAATCAAAATCAGATTTTTGTATGTAACAAGTACAGGTATCCTAACATACCCTGCAAATGATAAGACCAGAAGCAACCTAATAAGGGCAGATAGTGTCATTAAGTAATTTTAAAATGTTTGGTTTTAGCCTATACTTAAGCATGTGGGCAAATTTGGTCACCTCTGCCCAATACGTGCAAATTCAATTTTGAAGCATTTTATGACTAACTCATTTTGTTCTTGTCTAAATCTGATTCAAAGAGGGCTGCTGCAGACATTATTGCTTTGGAAAAATAAAATTATTGAGGACATTCATAGAACTATTAAAGGTGCTTGTTCCGATTTATTTGTATTGTGTTCTCTACTTGATATGAGAGCCTGGCACTTGCACATACACCCCATCAAGTACCGTGGGAAACAAACTTGCGGTTTTGATGGTAGACGCAATAATGCATGTTGCAAAGCCCTATTCAATACTGTGCTAATATTGATGGTTAACCACTAAAACGGCGGTTTTTTGTTTATATCTTGGGAATGAAATGGATTTGAGGGCTCAAATTTCAGGACGACAATGAGAAAATTACGGCCTTTCATCTGATATCAAAATTGATACTACTTCCGGTTAAATCATGGGGTTCCAAAGACGATCGGAACACGCACCTTTAATGTCAATACAAAAAACCTTCCTGACTGTGATTCACCAACTGTTCTTGCTAATGATTTTTGTACTTATTTTATAGATAAAGTTTACAAAATCAGGCATGATCTTGATAGTGCAGCCTCTAGTGCTGGTGCTACTCAGTATTGTGATTACCAACCTAAGTGTCAATGCAGTTTGAGCGAGTTTAATCCTATTACTGCTGATGATTTGCATGATATTTTAATAAAATGTCCCACTAAGAGTTCTCTCAATTCTGATTGTGAAAGACGAAGCTTGAAATACATCAAAAGCTAATAGTGAAGGTGAAACAGTGGTGAAGCTTAAACTATGCAATGGCAAGTATGATGAAACAGTAGTGAAGCTTGAACTAAGTAATTTTCAGTATGGTGAAACGGTGGTGAAGCTTCAGATCTGCCAAAATTGACAAAAGTGAAGCGTCACCTTTGGAAATAAATCAAAGGGTGAAGCCTGGACTAACAAATTTGCAGATATAGTGATACCGTGCCTTTGTTTTTTGTAAAGCAAGTGAAGTAGTGGTGAAATCCTGACGTGATAAATAATTGGCCCAGGTGAAGAAAGGTGATGACGTGAGGAGGGTGGGTCCACGCTTCAAACTGACGCCTGTATCAATACCCACATGGTTAGCTAAACTAAACAGCATTTACCCATTTTGTTACCTCTCTTGACCAAAATTGTCAATATTTCGCTTTCCTCTGGTTCTTTTCCAACAGAGCTTCGTCAGGCGATTATCACTCCAATTCTGAAGAAGGCCTCCCTTGATTAAAACCAACTTGCCAACTATCGGCCTGTCTCTAATT
>JAMKCH010027473.1:0-17111 GCA_023653785.1 Ophioderma brevispina | reverse complement strand
CTAGCTAACCCAACAAAACCCCACAGTCAATTTCTTCTACTCGGCTTACCAAACACAAGAATTAGTTGGGCAAGCTGTTTCCGTAACGCTAATAATTCCTGCCGCCACTGATCTCTTTAATAGTCTCTGTCCAAAAATCTCTCAGCATCCAGGTGGGAGTCAACTAGCTGCTGTTGATGAAGACTGAATACTATATACTACAAGATGGTCATATCTATTATGGCTCACCCACATCCACAATACAATGCTCTGTACAAACACTCAAGTGCAGTATATAGCTGCTGTTGCTGATAGCTTGATGTATCTCGCCGCCACTGTTAAACTTTTGAACACGCTATCCACACTCCACAAATGCATGCTGTCAATTACAAAAATCTCTTCATTACATAGTCAAATAGCTGCTGTTGCTGATAGAACGAATCCTTCACAACCGATTGAATATTTTGAGCTGCTAATTACACTTCCACGACAGTCAGCGATAGCTGCGCGGTTTGCTGATAACTTCGAATGCTGCAGACCGTTTTTGAAAACTACCGAACCCACAGTACATGCTGTCTATCTGAAATCTCAGCATAGAGTCAGGTATAGCTGCTGTTGTTGATGACTGAATTGAACTTGCCAAATTCATTGCTCACACCATGTATTGGATCCCACATGTAAAATAATGATATTCATATCTCCATAAAACAAAACTGTGTGTTTCCAGTCATAAGATGGCTGATGAAATGCCCCGCATAAACCCACTAATCGGCTTACATTTTAGCACACATAAAACACGCGTTGCTTAGATGTCTACCAATTCACCATGTGGTACCATCTTCTCAAATCATCATCTCTGATTACATCTCTATTGCATTTAATTCCAGACACAGATTTGAGTGTGTGATTGCCAATTGCAATCAGCAAATAATGCAAAACCAAGCCCTGATAACCACTCATAACAGCTGGAGGAGCCTCAAAACACTTTGGATTACACTGTGGATGGGACTATTAGACAATCTGTTTTTAGATCTTTTGGAAATGTGTTTTTTAACAAAATCACGGCAAGTGGAACAAACTTCTTCAACTTCGAGAGTTTGTTAAGTAGATGTCCAGATTGGCCTATGTAATAAAATAGAAATTTAAAATAAGAACTAGCGCAAGTTGTCCTTTTGAAAAGGCCGAGTATTCAAGTGAAACTGAATTAATATTTGAATGTCTTGAACATTTGAACGTTTTAACATTTTTTTCTGACCAAGACCGGTATTATATGCCATTGATTTGTTTTTGCCACAAAAATGATTCATAGATTTTCCAAGAATGTTCCTTTAATCGATATCCAGGCGCCCACTGCCTTTGATCGAAATCTATGTACAAAACCCCTATGGGCCTATGGTTAGGGTTCTTCTGACCAAGTCTGGTAATTAGCAATTGATTTGTGGCAACAAAAAGCAATTAAAGATATGTTTTGAAACTAATGCCCGTTTAAATTGGTCCCACATGATAGTTGACCCCAATCTGTGTAAACCATATATAATGGGCCCGTGTATATGGGCCTTGGTGATTCTTCTGACCAAGTCTGGTATTAAGGCATTGGTTTTGTGTCACAGGAGGAATTTTTAACAATTTTTAAAGGAATGGTCCCTTTAATCCAGCACATACCTTTACTCAAGTCTGTAAGACCCATATGGGGCCTCGGTTAGCGGTTCTTCATGACCAAGCCTTGTGATCTAATTAGGCGATCATTGCCACGTTATATAGGTTTGTCAATCATCGCGACGGTAGTACCTGTTGTAAGCAGGTAAATACTACAGAAGAAAGAAGAACTAGATATAGGGTGTACACACAGACCTTCCTGATGTATTTTTTTTATTTACAGGTGGGTGACACCGATCGGATAACCCCCGTCCGCACTTTGCCCTCAAAATGGGGGAATTTGTTACTATAAGAAAGTTTCATATATTTCTCATTACCGAACCGCAGTGAAATTTTAGAGCCCCAGGATAATGTTTTCTTTTGACTTTAGAACAAAAAACGCTCAGAAGATCAAGTGTGGTACACATGCACTGTCCCATGGGCCAATTAGTACACATTTTGGGCTTCTACTTATCCCAAACGCTTGACTGAATTAACTCCCAATTTGTACTCAGATGTTTTAGTCATATGCTTCCCATAGGGGAAAAACATCATGTGCAAATTGATCATGGTCGGGTCACACACCTTAAAACATGACCCTAAAACTATTTTGACTGAGTTAGCGTTTTACGTTTCACTTGCGTTTGTGCATTAAGCTATATTCAATCTTGCAAGTTTTGCAGTATGTCCCCCTTAATGATCTTTGAAAGGCATCACACTAATGTCAAGTCACATGTTTAGGATGCATAAAATTTATCAATCATTGCATGAAGTAGAGAAGGATTCTATGAAGAATTTTTGGCATTTTAAAACCGGTAGTACCCCTTACTACATTATGACCCCCAAATAATATGTTATCATTCTAAGAGATACCTACTAATGTTCAAGTCTCTGCTTGCATGTTGCAGTACAAGTGATACCCTGCTTAAATCTGATTCATAGATTCCAGATGGGGATCCCTCAATTTTCTAACAAATCGTGTTTTTTGCATGTGTAAAGCTGTCACAGACGTGATCATTTTGTAGAATCCATTCAAACACACTCACCTACATACTAAGATTTGTTTGGACTTATTTGACCTATGTCTTATTCATGCTGATTCTGACTGTGGTTCCTTCTGAAATGCCCTTGAATTTGGTTTTAAAAAAAACGAATTATTAATGGTTGTTTCAAAACACACGGATTATAAATCAATATGAGGAATTTGATAACCAGTCACTGGTGGCAGTTGTTTATATCTGATGGAATTAAGCTGTCGTGTATAATGCTGTTCTTCTTCCGATGACGTTCAAGTGTGGACGATATTACAATAACCAATTTAATTATACCACAATACCTAATGGTGTTAATTATTTTGTAAATTGTACCTTAATGGTTGTTTTCAACAAACAATCGGGATGCCTTAGGCTGGTGTTGATTTTCTCCGATTTATAATGTTCAGGTAAAGCTCCATGTTATCATTAAACTGAAGGAAATAATTTGAAGAGGAATTCTGAATGTAAATACTTCAAAGAGTGAAATTATATGTCATTCCGTTAAATCTAGTACCAATAATTGCATATGTGATCCAAATTTCCCAGAAATCGATATAATTTATATATTTGGAAATTGTCTATTTCAACCAGAAATGAGATCACAATTCCAGCAAAAACACTACACTTGCATACCGCAAACCTTTCCCTTTAATTAATCTATAAATTAATTTTGTCCGTCCGATATATACATCGACTGATTTTGACAGAAAATTCCTGTTCGGACCCAAATTAAATCTAACATAATCCATGCTCAGACTACGTACGGAACTATCCGGAATGAATTACTCATTAGCTGAGTTTCCTTCTTCCTCAGCTTTCCCGCGAGACCATTGAAGCAACTGAATGTAAAAATTCGGCAACTTGCTAAAATGTATTCTGAAAACCGAGTTTTCGGTTTGTTCCCATTCTTGATCATTTCCACTCACATCCAACGAAATAATCATCAATTCCTGCAGGAGTGACATACTTACACACCGCTTTTATTTAAACAAGCTGATTGTATACTAAGTTTGAGGCCACAGCCTAGATGCAGAGTCGATCCTACGTAAACCATCCTTCTTGAGGAATCATACTTGAGCGGTTTCATACCCTCGTTTGGTATATCAGTAGTCTCACGGTGTTATAGATCAGCCGGTAATCCCTTGGATCAAGCACTTTCACTCCACCATGAAATTAAGGATGGAATTAAAAAAACAAGAATTCATCGATGGCGAAAAGTGGCAGCGCTATGGAAAAAAAACGGAGGCTGACACACGCTGAGCAGAGGTGTAAAACTTCTAATATTGTTTTTTGTTAATAGGGGTGGCGTTTTAGCGACTTTTTGAAATTTTTATGTTGTTTGTTTGTTGGGTTTGTTATTGGAAAAAAGGTCAATAGCAGAACACGCAAGAATCTTAGTAATCAAAACGACCAGTTGTTTTGACATCTGCGAAAATTTCACATAAATAAATCAAGAAAGGATGGAAAGAGATACTTTACCTGATGGAAGAGAAGTGATAATGGGGGTAGCAATTGCATACAATCGTAACATAGAATACACAAACTTTGAAACACAGATCTAACATGTGTTGGGAAAACAAGATACGGCGTCGTACCCAAATTCCGTAACCTTGACCCTTCGGTTATTTTGGCAACGAAAGCTACAGTACAAAGCAACCAATTGGTGGTAAATCTCAAATGATAGCTATCAAGAGTGAGGTTGGAAGAGTAATTTATGACAGAGACCAGGTCATCAATCAAGGGAGACCTATCAATACGCCTGCAAACAACTTCGATCCACCGCATCCCACCAGATAGTATAGATGATACCAATGCGCAAATGACCCGAAGCTTCGGGAAGGAATGAAGTACTTGTGGAAAAAGGATGACCGAGATATTGTCCTGGAACAACTGTTCACACACACTACTGTTTGCACTTTTTATCCAAACCAACTCACCTTAGACAGCTAGAATAATCGCTGATCGTTTTCATTAGCTTCTTTCTCGAACACACTAAGCTTGTTTATCAAAGTCCTCACAAATCGAATTTGAAACTGGAACCTCACTTCAACCAACAAGAAAACAGCCGGTTTCAAAATGCAATTTGCCACACTACACCACCTACACACCCTAACTAGATAATAGCAAAAAGAGTGAATACAGACAAGTTACAAGTGCCTTTACAATTTATAGACTCTTGAAAAGGCTTTTGATAGCATTGGAATTCAGGCAGTCAAACCAGCACTCCCAACCTCCAATGAGTCCATCCCAATCCTTCCATAGATACCTTTTACTATCAAAAAGGAACTGCAACTTTCCCGCTTGCATATGATATTGTCCAGTCTGCATATCTTGAATTAACCACCATACCAACATGAACATCACTAACAATCGTACACAATTGAATTATGATACAGGTCATGCAGCTGCCAAGCTCTTGTGCCATCTAGCCTGATTATTGTAACCCACTTTTAAATTGCATTAGCCAAAGGATCTCAACCGCCTTCATCACCTCTCCAAAGCAATCCTGCTCGCACTCACTTACCTCAAGCCAAAACAACCATCCTTTTCCATCTGTTTATGATCTTCATTGGCTCCCAGTACAATAATGAATCATGTATCCACGTATTTATCATAATAGTATTTTCAATATGATTAGCCACTCAATAGATTTCTGACCTTGGTAATTTGGCTACAGAAATGTCCCTTAAACAAGAGAAAAAAAGGTTATTTTTGATTTGCTGCTTAATTTTATATAACACTAGGCTGAATTTCGTATTTTTCCTAAACGAAATTATAACTTTACATTTTGTACCAAAAACATTTCTCTCGATTAATCCTGTCCAGATGAGATATTTTGAGAAAGCTTTACTCAGGCAAAAATCATTACATTTTGATTTTTTATGGGACACCGATATGTGAAATCCTCGTTTGCACCTTTAAGATCTTCATCCACAATGCAATTTTTCCTTTAAAAACCTGGAGATTTAGTTTGGTCGTTGGAAGTTTTGAGCGGGAAAAATTGTAATAAGTCTGCATTGCTTTTTTTCTCGAGATGAGCAGAATGTTCATACATAGCATATTTTCCGGATTCTGCAAATTGGACACAACGTTATCTACTCCCAATGATCAAAATGTATTTTATTTTAAAAAGCTACATTTACAATAACGTTGAGCAAATCATACCCTGATTAAAATTGTGATACATCAAAGACGTGGATCGGGATGTCGGACTTTGATTTTGAGTCATTACTAGCAAAGAGAATGCACAGACTGATTTGTTTTCTATTGTTAACATATTATCCAATTATCATACTGAGTAATACAGGTGCCCATTTTTGTAAAGTGAATAGGGTTCGAAGCAAAATATAGCATTTTACAACCTATTTGAAAAAATGACTATTGCCTGACAGTGGTCAACCTTTCTAAGACATCAAATAACAGGTGCACCAAACGCAGTTTGAAGCTATGGAGGGATTACATAATAATGCTCGATACTAGACTGTATGAACTTACTGCACAAGAAGGGAGGTCTTTAGTGCAAAATTTTGAAGGCTTCGCCCTGCAGTGGGCTGATCATGGCTGATGATGAGATAAGGTGCACGGTTAACTCAGTTAAAACAGTCCGCCAATAAACACGTTCGCTTAAATCAACACCAACAAATTCCACATAGGCAAGCATGATCCTGCATAAATCTATCCAAGATAATTAGCATATTCGATCGGGATATTAGACGTACCACACTAGCGCTGGGTCAGAAGCCTCAATGAGGTGGTATATTATATTAGAGGTCAAGTCAACACCAGCTTAGAGATTTAACGAGGGATTTGCTCGTTACTCAGTTACCAAACTCTCTCATTTAAATCACGGCCACTGAATTTGAACTCGTTAGCAACCTGTAAATAAGGTTAGGAGTTAACGCAAGTTTTGTTTTAACGGAGCAGTCCCATTCCGAAGGGTCTTTTCTTCCAATAAAGGTTCGACATTTCTGTAACATGTCAAAAAAAAGAAAGGATAGTATCGCTATATACTGCAGAGCCAACGTATGTGTCTCATTTGGGAATATCAATAACTATCCCTTCGGAGGAATTAACTTCGAACATAAATATTTCCTGTGGAAATGTGTGTTTCAGAACATTGTCTCTTAAGAAATAAAAGACCTCTTTTGATTTGGGCAGAGTTTACCCTTGGAAAAACCTTCGGAACAAATTTCTATTGAAATGTACCATTGCTTTTCTTAAGAACGGTCCCCGGAACCTTAGAGTCCTCGGATATATTGACTCTACAACTTTGAACGACCATATAGGTATCAGTTAGAAGTTGAGCTTGTTCCCCTCACGTTTTCTTGTTTGCTTTCGGTTGCCCTCAAGTGGCTAAGGCCAACCAACGTGCTTGAATCAAAAACGGTTTTAAACCAAAATAGGGCTTCTATCTAACAAGGGCCGATAATAAGTTCTATCATAGCTAAAGAAGTCGACATTGGTTTGTGTAATTCTTGATAGTACATGACAAAATTATAAATTTGCATTAGCCACCATTTTCCAAAATTTGTGTCGCCATCTCAAAGGCAAAAGCCCTACTGTAAGCACCTTGGAAGACAATTTGCTGTTTAAATGAATGTTTTCTAACTTCAAGAGGTCAAGAGGCTCAATAGACAATCTGTCATGGCAGTACACCGTTATTATGTCCAGATAGCCCTACTCGTTGAAGGAAATGTTATAAGCCTCTTATAAATATAATCTGGGGGATGTGTCCAAAAATGTATATTTTTTCTCGGTCCAGGATTCAGATAATATAAAGGTGAAGCAATTTGCATGCATGTTTTATTACGATTAAACTATTTTCTAAAGATAGTCATTTTCAAAATGCCAGTCCACCTAGTAGAGTGTTAGAATACTGCAATGTGCAAAATGATATGCAAAATCTGATAGTTGTTAGAACATTTTATTACACTCCATCAATAATACCACAATTGTCTTCCTAGAGTTTTGCTTTATATATGGCGAACCATTTTAGAAAATGGCCTCGTAAGGCACTTGCCCACCTCACTTTTATTTGTCATGGACCTGTTTTCATGAAAACTTCCACACCCCTATAGTCAACTGTTTTGGCGAAAATGAACACAAAGTTTTGTTCGGCTCCGGTACCCCTCTCTTAACGGTTGTGTTATAACACTATGTGCTTTTATTATTCCGTAACGAAATAATCACATTCCATTAACGGAATAAAGCTCATTCATGAAAAGATCAGGTTTGCGAAGGGTATAACCCAGAGGGTGTTTTTGATTCGATCCACAATGCCCAGTTTTGTGGAGAATTCACCGCCTAGGGTCATGTGATTAAGCAATAAAAATCCGATTCTTAACACATAAAACTCCTGACTTTAACGCTCATTTTAAGCCTACAAAGCGTAGTTACTTAGGGAATTTTTGCATGATTTGAAATGTCTTCTGGTTCTTAAACTTTTGGAACACGTTTTTTATCCCTAAGTACTGACATGGTGTTTAGTGCAGTACGGTATAGGCCCACATTGCTAATGCAGCATGGATTGTATTCAAAACACCCTCTGGGTATAACCTCATTATACCATTCATTCTACTACTCACTTACAAATAGGCTATTTATTATCGAATCAGAACGATTACCAAAATTTTGAAGTCCATTAACCAATGAATGTCATGCATTTTGCACGATAATTGCCAATCATCCTGAAAATTCATAATTTTGGGGAGTTAATTTCTATTTTACAGAAACGGCGACAACATTTTAAAAGCTTTGCGAAGAAGAGTTCATTGAGTGTCAGAGTTGTTCTGTTAAAACGACACGACAACGGACAACTGAGACTACGTGAATCGATAGTGCTTCTGGCCGCCGATAGTTTTTACTTTATAGGGCATATCGCCTCCCAGCCTGTCCATGTATTCGGGTAGGACAAGTTCAAAAGACGCTCTCAAGCGCTTTCTCTCATCTCAAACCCCTACTTTTTGACAACATAATCAATAATCGGTGTCGGTCACAAGCTAGCAGGTTAGATAATTAAAACAAGATGGTTAATCATTGACTTTACTGCAGATGATTCTGGACAGTTCCGACACCATTCAAAATTTCACTCGGTATTTGTCCTCATATATAAATGACTTGATAGATTTTTTTTTCTGCCATCCTCATATTACTTTAGAGTGCTACCTTCACTATTTTAAATACTGTACAAAGGTTTGATTGACATACCATGCAAGTTTCTACGTGAAAGCAAGACGTTTCGCGATTCGTTAATTTTCGTTGTAGCTATGGCTGAATATTTTTAAATATTCGAACATTGGCATACGCAAAAAAATGTTTTCTAACCGATGAGCAAAGCAATACACAACAACAACTGGGGTGAGGTGTGGTAATTATCAGCAAGCAAACTATAAGCAAACTATAGAGCAAATTTGTTAAAATAAAATGGTTTTTCTTTATGAAGAACATGTAAAAGACTACAGAGAGGAGAATATATATAAAAACCGTTTTATGTATGTCTCTGCACTCTCGATGCTTTTCATAACAATATGCTCCCGTATGGCGCAGGGAATCAAAGGAAAAATTTGCTCATTTTGGTTTACAACTTGCAGAATAAAACCATTTTTTCCACTAAAATAATAATTTCTTATATTACCATTTATTGGGTTAGGCAATTGTAAAGGTGCACATTTGGCAGAAAATGAATAAAATTCCATCTCAATTTCTTTTCTGAATATCAGTGATCAAGGACCTACACGATGCTAATTGCCAAATAAGGCATTATTGACGTAAATCCACCTGTATTTCACGGAACAAAGCACTTCAGATTCCCCGTTGTTTAGTTGGAACTCTGCAGAGCCTTGTTTTACTCTGTCCATGCAGTTTGCATAGATTGTCAGGCGTTTATAGACTAATTATCCCCCCCCAGTTTAGGTATACGTTTCACTAGAAGTCTCAGGTTACTACCAAATGAGGTATTGGCCTTTGATTTCCGTCATGACACTGTATTTTGTGGTTGTACGCAGACGGAATCAATGTCAACTCTTTGGTATACTTGGGACCTTCTATAAGAAACGTCTACCCAGTTTGGTTGAGCTGGCTCGTTCGCGATTAAAATAACTTTGGGTTCTACTGTGAGTTCAATAATTTTGACTGTATATTTCATCATTTATTGAAAAAAGAAACTAATGTGAACAAAACTCACGGTGGATATGTTGCTTGGTAAGCTGTGACCTAACGTTTTTGTGCAGAACCAAGATCCATAACTTATTGCGGGACCTCATTTCTATTCAATTTACCACCAGGTATTTAGAAAAATACAAAAGAAGGGGGTCTAGCGACCTATGCTAACAACACGGTAAATTGAAAAGAAATTGGGTTACGCGGCAAGTTACTGTAAGTTAAGTTTTGTTTCTGCACAAAGATGTTAGGTCACAATCTGCCAAACAACTTTCTTTCATGATTTTTTGTTCATCTTTGTTTCCTTTTCGGAAAAATGATGCAATATATGGTCAAAGTTAATTGAACGCACAGTAGAAGCCTAAGATTTATTTATTCGTGACAGAGGACGAGTATCTTGTGCTTTGCGTCATGAAAAAAAAAATAGCTCAATCTTAATCTGGTGTTGAGCACCTGAAATCCTTTTTATCAAGAAGTACAGAGCCATTGTTATTACCCATACAGTTGAAAAGTAATTTGTAGTGCTTTATCCTCTGCATACCGAGCGGATTTACTGGATATCAACAGTGCTATTATTTGCTCGAGTCAATGCAGCATGATGTATATTACTGGTCACTGATATTTAGGAAAAGAAATTGTGATGACATTTTATTCATTTCAATCAAATATGCAACTTTTGCACTTGACATCCCCCAGAGTATGTAAAGGTATAATTAGACAATATTAACTGCGCAGAAATCAGTTACTTCGCCGATATGCGTAACCAATGTCCTCATGCAAGCATCTTTCTCTCTTTGATCCCATGGAGTAGTACAAGAGGGTGACCAATCATACTTTCGGCATAACTCCTTTCTTATTGTTCTTTGCCTATTGTTTTAAGATTAAAGCAACGGCACATTTTTTTTGTTGAAAAGTGCCACCAATTTTCCAAAAATGTTGAGATTTTTGCAGTTGCATTGGTAATTGGCTTGTAAACCATACCTGTGACTGGTAAAGCTTGAACATGCCTTGTATCGCAAAAGAAGGAATTTTGTAATACCGATAAATAATTCAGTGGTTGCTAGAAACGTCCTTTCAATATGAAATAGGCAGGAGATAGCAACATGTACGTGTCTACGCTAATCCATTAAGTTGTTCAGTTGGTTCAGGCAAGTCAAGTTTAGTAGAGGTCATTTTTGTGAGGTGGCACTACTTTGTCATTGGGCGGACAGAAAGGCGTTTCCAGCTCCGCCGTTAAATTACAATCGAAAAAAGATGCCAGTTCTAATTACAAAATTGCTTCTTTATGACAAAAACGCACTTTTGAGCATTACCAACCAACGCAACTGTGCAAAAATCTCAAATTTTGAAAATTGTGGTGCCCTTCAAAAATGTGGTCTTATTGCTTTATGTTTGAATCAACGTTGGACAAAAAACACGTATGGATGTTTATGCTTTGATATGATTGTTTATATTTTAATTAACTAAATGGTGTATGCAAAATTGTATAACATTAATATACAATTTCAAAATATACGTGTATACTCCAAAATATGTGTGTGTATATAAGACTTACATATACGCTTATAAACTCGTAAAAAATGCTCACTTTCTTAATGTGGAACGTAATTCACAATGTGTATTCTTCAAGTTCAAGTCTGCCGGGTAAGAAGGTTGAAATGAAAAGGTCATCAGAATACTATATCATAAGAATATATTTCTATATTAGGAGGTTTTTTTTCTAAGAAAGCCACTTTGCATGAATATGATTCCACCATGTACTTCTAAGAAAAAGAAATAAAACGAAGAATAGAACATGCCTTCAGAGTCAGAAAACACGAGATATAATGCAAAATTCGGTTAGCAAAATGTCACAGATAATCAAAAGAGTCGTTAAAAGCGGTACCTGCCTGCTGTAATGAGGTTGCGCTAGTAATTCACGTTTACGGGATTAGGATGAACCATGTGTAGCGCTTGGGAATGGAAGGAAGAATTCGTAAAATCAGCTCATCACCCAAAGTAAAAGCCATAATTGCTGTGTGTCTGTGTGCGCGAGCTTGTGTGTGGTGTGGTATGTGTATGTGGTGTGCGTGCGTGCGTGTGTGTGTGTGTGCGTGAGAGCGTATCTCTCGCGGCGTGTTGCAGTGATTTTCATATGTTCTGGGTTTTTATCATACCCTATATCGTTTAAGCTCTTGACTCCAAACACATACGCTTTCGCACAACAACGCACTCACAAACCCTGCGCGCACCAAACACACAACACAAGAAAGAACAAATTGTTTGTTAAATTAATCAAACAAAACAAAATGCCTCACACACTCTCACTCGTGACATTATTTATAAAACCAATACTAGGTTTATGATATAAACTGAGATCGTAACAAAATAGTTCAAAATTTTAAACTCGTTGGCCTGGTAATGCAGTCATCGATAGGTGTATTAAAACAGAGAATAAAATGGAGGATTCAAACAAAAAAGACGAGAAGAGAAAACAATATATTTTTTCAAATCATAAATGGCGCAAATCGCATGAATACTTTGTTTTAGGAAACACGTCAGTTTTGAGTTCGTTTTTAAAGAAAGGAAAATTGGAACAGCGTTCTTTTAGTAGACCATGATGCAATATGACTTGAAAATGGCGCCTAGTTATGGTTATGTGACCCCTACAGAGCTAATTCGCAATCCCAGTGGGCATAGTCGTTTAGAGCGATGTCGAAACGACGTTGGCACGTCGAAAACAGGTCGACGGTTTTTATAAACATACGTCGAAAATGCAAATTGAATCGACGTTTTAAGAACGACGTCAAATCGATTTGCATTTTCGACATAAATAGTGTGTAAATTTCTAAAACTCTCGACGTCTTTTCGACGTTCCAGCGTCGATTGCCATACTCAAAACGCTCTCTCGTGCATGCTCTTTGTAGCACAGAGAGTGTTACACTCTAAAAGTAATTTTATAGGTTCCTTAATTTGTAGATCCAATAGAAAAAAAATTAATTTCATGGACAAATTACAGAAGCCAGCAATTTTACGGTGAAGTGGCTGTTATTTGGGTCATTTTCTGTAGATTTAAGAGATTTTCAGTAAATTTGCAGGAAATCATCTTGAAAATAAAGCGCACAGTGTGTTAAGTTAGTCATTCTGGATGGGTATTGGTAAGGTTAGAGAATAAAATATAAGATTTGTTGTTTTGCCTAATATCGTATCATATTGGATGGAGAGTCTAATACTGGGCCAATACTACGAAAAAAATATTGGACTGTCCATCCAATATGACACGATATTAGATAGGCAAAACAACAAATCCTATCCTTTATTTTCTCATTCTTATTTATTTTTTGATTGTCTAAATCACCTAGGAAAGTAATGGACACTTTTCGGACCTAGCGCCTATAGATGATATCTATCGCTCCTCTACAAACCCTGGCTTCTTACCTTAATTGGTAAGAGGGCCGTGCTAGTAAAACGGAAGTTAACGGTTCGAGTCCGGCCAAGCGCACATGTTTTTTTTTTCAATACTTGCTTGTGCTGGCCATCTTCAGGGAAAGATTAATAAATATTCATCCTTGTCTACCTGGAGAACTAAGTAGTTAAAATTTCAAAACAAATATAAATCATATATGTAAATATACCGTTCTGATGCTATCCCCTAGGGAAGTGATGGACACCTTTCTGACCTAACACATATAGATGATATATATCGTCCTCTACCAACCCTGGCGCATTAGCTCAATTGGTAAGAGCGCCGTGCTAGTAATACGGAGGTTTCCGGTTCGAGACCGGCCAGGCGCACATATTTTTCAACACTTGTTTGTGCTGGCCATCTTCAGGGAAAGATTAATAAATATCCATCCTTGTCTACCAGCTTCTACCTGGAGAACTAAGTACTTAAAATTTCAACGTGGACTTAAGTTGAACAACTCTAACACTGCTAAGAAATTCATCCCTGAGGTATACCACCTTTCTTATAGACCAGTTAACATCCTACGTCACTTCTTTTGTTGCCTGCGAATCCATTCCTGCGAATCGTTATGGCTCATAGTATTAAAACTCTTAACAGATACAATTGCCCAGTGAGCTCCAGTGTGTAACAGTCAGGCCGACCTATTTCAAGATACCAGGCCCTAACATGTAATATACAGTAGCTCCGATTGGTTCATTACATGCTCTATCATAATATAACCTCTTAGTGACCAATTGCAATTGACCTTCTATATATCAGTAATACTGATATATAGCAATTCTTCAATAATATTATTAATATCAATAATATTAATATAACTATAGTAATACTAATATATAGTATTACTGATATATAGTATCTACCAAAACACGTTGGCAACGTAAAAAGACACCAAGTTTTAAAAAGAGTACCAGCCTTTAAAGTTGATAAATGTAAAGTAGGCACCAAGTATACTCCAGTGCGTCTGCCCCATTGGCAAACTTGGGCCCATTTCGTTCTTTCCGAATTCCTTTGTTGAGAACGTCCATGATATTTCATTAAAGGAAACATCATCATTAGACCAAAATGTTGATTTAAATAATTCCAACTGCACTTGTTCTTGTTTAAGGGTATATTGGCAGTTGAGTTTGGAAGTAGTATTCCTATTTCTTGTGTAACACTGTGTAAAGGCCATCTTGTTCTGACTTGAATACTTTTCAAGTTGATATTGCTTAGTTTCATTTGTTTTCTTGCTTGATATCTTATTGTTGGAGATTGGTTTTATATATTTCAATGATTCAGAGACCGGTCGAGCGCAGACACAGAATAAAGCCCAATCTCGTTGTAACATCATCAATTTTTTTCCCATAGAAAATGTGTTCCGACGGATCTGCAGTCTACTGTTCTTGACGGTATGTTGGTTATGAGTTGTGTGATAGAGTTCAAGTCACATATGTTTCTGGGTACTTATTTTGTACAAGTCTTTCCCTGAGATACCCTGGTGGGAAGAAGAGTACTACTAAAGACCAAAGGAAGGTTCCCGCTGCTCTGGTTTTTTTTTTTTTTTTTTTTTAAGGAAACATCATCATTAGACCAAAATGTTGATTTAAATAATTCCAACTACACTTGTTCTTGTTTAAGGGTATATTGGCAGTTGAGTTTGGAAGTAGTATTCCTATTTCTTGTGTAACACTGTGTAAAGGCCATCTTGTTTTGACTTGAATACTTTTCAAGTTGATATTGCTTAGTTTCATTTGTTTTCTTGCTTGATATCTTATTGTTGGAGATTGGTTTTATATATTTCAATGATTCAGAGACCGGTCGAGCGCAGATACGGAATAAAGCCCAATCTCGTTGTAACATCATCCACGCGGCGCAATTCTTTTCCCATTGAAAATGTGTTCCGACGGATCTGCAGTCTTCTGTTCTTGACGGTATGTTGGTCACGTATGTTTCTGGGTGCTTATTTTGTACCAGTCTTTCCCTGAGATACCCTGGTGGAAAGAAGAGTACTACTAAAGACAAAAGGAAGGTTCCCTTTGCTCTGGTTGCCTCACAAGAAGAGGAACTGTTTTGAACTCGGTATTATTACATCAGCGCCTCTAGCATGAAATATATAAATTTATATTTAGGCTGTATGGAGGTTGATAGTGGGAAAGGGGCATTTTCTTTTTCATTGTAGAAGAAATGGGACCAAGTTTGCCAATGGGACAGACGCACTTGAGTATACCTGGTGCTACTTTACATTAATCAACTTTATATGGCTCGTACTCTTTTAAAACTTGGTGTCGTTTTACGTTGCCAACGTTTTTTTTTTGGTAGATTTCCTTTATTTTTGTGAACATTAAATAGCTGTGCAAGTAGCAGTTGGTCAATTTGCAAGAAAATCCTGTTTCTACGAACAGTTTATATATACACTTCAGCTGAGTGCGTGTGATTATTATATACATACGTTGTATGTTGTATCACTGTGTTATTTAACTATTAAGTAAAGCAAAGTGTTTAGGAAGCATTGAACAATGTTTATAATTAAAGTATTCGAAGTCGACTTTTTTTTTGGTATATATTCAGGTAATTGTTTGGTTGTCTATACTGCTCTTAACATTGATAATAATGAAGAGCTTGGAGTCCATGGGCTATCAAAATTGAGATTTTATATAAATTTATTATACTTGAAAAATAAATCGTTTAGTGCTTTTTGACATTTTTATCTCCTTCAGTTACTGAGATATTCAGATTGTAAGGTTTCTGCAATTTTAGGCCTTTTTCACAAACAAATAGAATTAAAAATGGTATAAAATTGTGGAAATGTATTTTAGATCCTTTCGTTGATAATACACTGTTATTTTACGTTTTTTAAAAGAAAAGAATGAGTTACTGCTTTGAATTCATTAAGACGTATTTTACCAAGAGGACACGTATCAATTCTATTGCCATTACAGTTAAAGAAAACGCCTGTTAATACTATAGTTTCTACGATAAGCTTATAAGTTTATAAATTGTCACTCAGCATCACTCAGAAACCATTAAACTGGTATAAACTCCTGGAAAAGCGCGTAAAAGAACCCTGAAAAGTCTCCTTGAACAATTTTAGATTGATTATACTTCCATTTCGCTTCAAAGGTCAGGGTAACCGTTGGCCTAAATAACCCAAATTAAAGAGAATGACCACCAGAACTGAATACTAGCATAATTTTAATATGCCGAAAGTGGTGGGCCACCATCGGACTCGAACTGACAACAACAGACTACCCAAAAGTAAAATCAATAATGTCTGTCGCTTACACCGCTGCGCCACGGAGGAAATTTACAACATAAGAAGCAATTTGTTGTATATGCTAGTAAGTGATAGTTCAGTAGTGAAGTTGAACAAAGGAATCCGTTTAACACTTACCTGCATAAGGGGTTTTCACTTCCGTTAGTGCATAACGGGGGGGGGGTTCCTAGGGACCCCCCTAATATAACCACTTTCCTAAAGGATTGTTTAGATGAAATCCACCACATGTTAGAAGGCTTCAAAGACATCAACAATAAAAAAATAAAACTGAAGAAAGTTGTTCAGTAAGAAAATTAGGGGCAAAACATTGATTTTAATTTTGCGTCAAAATGTGCGAAAAAGACACTAATCCGTTTCTGCATTTTCTACGGCACTGATTCACCTAGACTTTTGCTGATTGCTTTAATTGGTGAAGGATGAACCATATTTAACATATTAAGCACAAATAGAAATGTCTCATGCCATTTTATATTTTTTAGGTTTACTTGTATAATTTACCATAGGTTCCTACAGTAAACGATGTATATAAAATATTATGACACCATTGGCCTACTATACTTTCCAAGATTTTTTTTTTATTAATTATTTACTTTGTTTATGTCAC
>JAMKCH010027472.1:0-26777 GCA_023653785.1 Ophioderma brevispina | reverse complement strand
CATCCTATCATTATCGCTTGACCTAAAGGAGGATAGAATGTATCACGGTTTTCCTGTACTCGAAAGAGGAATAGGCCTTTGCCACAATATCAAAGTCATGCCAAATGATTGAGAAGGCCGTATAATGTTATACCAGCAGTTGCCGCATCATGACTTTGAAGCCATTACAATCTGCTGACAAAGCTTACCCTTCCACCTGAGATAGCTTTGGATGCTAATAAGACTGTCTTGCTAGTATTGCTTGACCCTTGAGTGCTGACTTAGATTTTACCATCGACCATGAGATTTTCGATTTTGAACGATTTGACACCTGTCCTGGTATCAATGACACTATATGCCTGTTAAGATCCCTCATTCACTGACCGGGGTTGGTGTCAATGAAATGCCAAGCGCATAGTTCCAAATACTCTCCTTCCTCAGGGGCTCAATAAACTGCCCATTAAAAGCTCCCCACGCGAACGTTGTCTAATGTTATACTTATCCTTCGTCGGGTGCCATTATTATGGGACGAACGATCACTCGTTATGTGATGATACTCGCCTTTCTTTTTCAAAGAGTCAAGGTGTTGCGAGCACGCTCTTCGAATTAAACGTTCTAAGCTCTCTGCGAAATAAACAACAAAAAATGTCCCAAAAACATTATGCAGAGAGACCAAGAAAAGGACCCAGGAATCGATGCTGTCTTGCCTACGACACTCGTGAGATAGGGTGTTTTGGACAAATCTGTTCTGCAAACTGTAGTGTAAATAACTTGGAATTATGTGTGCTCCACATGAGTGTGTACAATCAGACTGGTGTTATCTGAGGCACACCTGATTGGTGTATTTGTGTGTGGTATCGGGTTATTCATCACAGAGTTCATCGATCTAAGCATCCTAAACAAGCATGGGCAAAGTGTTTAAAATCCTACTCTTAGCACTGAAGTGACTCAAGGGGTTCACGCCTTGTTAGTGCCGTTAGTGCCCCCCGACCAGGAAAACAATTGCAAGAATTCTTGCACTACATTTCTCACAATATGTGAAGGTCATCCCAATATCCAGCATAACAAATGAATTTATTATTGGGCTGCCAAATTAGGGGAAAACATTGGGCACGCGAAAATGGGCAAAAGTGACGGAAAATTCCGACGAGCTTTGCGCTCCTATAGATCACTCACTTTCAGAACTTATTTTATTTTGATATCTACGCTAGAAGACCCAAGTACATATAGTTTACACAAAATTACATGTTTAGGCAACCTGTGTGACAAAATACACGTCATTTTCACATCGATGTTTGTCAGTAACTTGGTTTAGCAACGTCACGATGCAATGTTTTGTTTCAGTCACATACACGGTTTTTTTTTTTCTGTTACTAATAATTGTTTACTTGCATGTGTGCTGTGTGCAAATAATACGGCAAAAATAAAACTGCCTATAGTGTTTGAGTTTTAAAAAATATTATCAGCCGACTTCCGTTAGTTCAAGGCGCGGGGGGGTCTGGACCCCCACTAATTACAAACTAATAAAGGTTAGCGATTTTATTTGTTTCGGTAAAAAAAGCGCATTTAAAGTCAGACAATTACAAACTATTGAGACCAAAAAAAAAAAAAAAAACCGCACGCGTAAAGCGGTCACCAGCGCGAAAAAAAAATGGGTGCCGGTCTCCATAGACCCCGCCGTTCACTGAATAGTGTTTTGTTGGTAACCAAGGTATTGACAAAACATTTGACCCCATAAAAATGTGGTTACTGGGTCCATGTTAAAAGAGACAAGAAGTCACGGTGTTAACGGAAACGTTCCCTCAGTCATTTTAGTTTATTTGTAGGTGAACAGAAGAGTACAATGGCAATCGGAGTGGTAGATTTCATACAGAATTAATTGCGCTTTAAGTAATGCAATGTAGGTTGGGTGGTAATACGCATGCACAAAAACACAAACACCATTTTTTTCTATAATTGGTTTAAAAACAAAGGCCAATATATCAAAATCACTATTTAAGGAAGGATTTAGTCTTGCAATATGAAAAAATACCGAATGTACTTCAACCGCTTAGCTAGTTTTGTTTGACAAATTGCTTCATAAAACGAAGTCATCACCGTGGAACTGATGTATCATGGTCATTGGCATTGGTGTTTATTTAAAAAAAAAACCGCTTAATTAATGTCTTTCAAACTGCGTTTTGAAACATCTACTTCTGAAACATATTAGAGTCACTTACAAAACGTAGTCGTTGGCCTTCATATTCTCAGTTGTTGACTGAGAGCAATTTCTTGATGACGTTTGCCCTTACTCCTGGCCCAATTGGTCATTACCGAACTCGGTGACTACAATGGTAACGTTGATCACCCTAGAAATGCGATTCTAAACGTGGATTATCCACTTTGTCTTATTTATGACTTTTTCAAAATGTCCATGGACCACATACAACTATGGATAACACATTGATATACTGTTAAGAAATTGTTAATCCTATAGGTATAGGTTTATCAGTAAGTGTGTTCATTAGGTAAAACCAACCTCTATGAAGGTACAAAAACTCGCGTTTTTACCTGCACAAATATGGCTATGAAAGTTCCAGTTTACTATTTTCAATTAATCTTAGACCCTTTGGTCAACTTTTATTTACTTTTCATAACACACTTTGGCAGAGGGTACCAGACCAATCTATTTAGTGTGTGAATCTACAGAATCCTAGATTAATGTTGTCCTGACTATGGATATTCTGCTATATTCTGGATATTTCCAGGCCATAATAGGAGAAACAACAACATTTTTCTGATTCCCTTGCTTCATTATGTAATCGGAAATAAAATAAATTACTCTTGCTTGTCATAGGAACCTGTCCATTGGGAAATGAGGGGGGGGGGGGCTTACTCGGAAAGGGCTACTAGGCGTGGGCGCTTTCTCGGGACAGCTGTGTACATGGATGTCAAGCCAAAAGGCAGGCTACAGTTGATACATGACTCAAAATAGCCTCACTCACTATGAGTTGCAATATGCTATCCACTCTAAGGACACAGTTCGGGGGTTGTACTTATACATGACTGACATGAACTGACTTGTGTGATCTGGGTATCATGTATCATACCTAAAAACCAAGGGGTGTATTCTTAATACAATTGGTGATGAAAGCTGACGGGACCTGGGCCAGGGGAATGAGAAAGAGCAGCATCATATGTGTACAACTCGGGTCGCACACGCGGCTGTATGGTTTTACCATTTGGTGTGGCATTTGAATCGGCTACAGGAATACAACACTGGCACAAGCCAGACTACGGAATTTTGCCGGCTTAGTCGTAGACTAGCTACTCACCACTCAATATTGGCTGATTTGTAGTCGTACCTCCCCAACCCCAGTATGCATAGCTAGCTTCACAGGACACTAGGGCCAGACTAGGGGACATTTACATGTGTTTTGAACTCAGGGCAAGATCAACTTTTTTCGCTCGTCTTACACACAACTCCCATAGGTTGCACACCACCAAATAAATTGCCATTAGTTTATGTACAAAATTACCCTAATTAAACGGCAAATTCTCATTAACGAAAGCGACTCATTCACTTAAAGCATTTGAAGCGAGCCCCCAATTTTTAAATTTGATATTTTGCCCAGCTATATTGGTAATTGTCTAGGGAAACTATTCTGCGAATTTGACTGCTAAAAAATGCGTATTTATCATAAAATAAGCGTTCCAAGATGAAATAGTGACACCTCAATGAAAATGGAACACTAACTTGACTTGCTGAACATAAAAAAACTAAATGGATGAGTGAGACACGTACCTGGCGCTATTTTTCGGCTATTTCATATTAAGGCCGTTCCAACAGCCGTTGAATTTATTATATTATTAATCTTTCCTGAAGATTGCCAGCGCACGATCGTTGCGCTGGCCATCTTCAGGGAAAGATTAAAACTATAATACATCCTTGTCTACCTGGGAAGAAGTAGTTTAAATTTCAGCCGTTGAATTATATCGGAGATCCAAATAGTAATTATTCTAATTACAAAATTCCTTATTGGCAACACATAGCATTCGGCTTAACCATCACATAATAGTTTATATCAATGCCACCGTGTAAAAGTCTTATTTTTTTTTGAAAATTGTGGGCGCGTTCAAAAAAATGTGCATTATTAGTTTAAAATTAATGCATTCCATTGTGCTGTAGACCTAGGATTCCCATTAAGCAGAAAAACCATAACTTGACCACGATTGTTCGAGCTAAGGAGCGTGAAAACAGCAATGAAATTGGGCTTCTAGTCATAATATTCCTATGGGACACTATGGGGTCGGTGTAAAATTAGTACTGTAATACACCGGAGTGCATGGTTTTGGGGTGTATAATAATATAATAGGGGCTGTTGTTGATATAGGAGTGTATGACGGTGCGTCTGGCTACAGACGCATAGCTCTGTAGCATGGCGCGGTATGGGTATTTTCAAGGGTATTATGTTTGATAGAGATTACTTTTGCTGGAAAGCTTTCTGAGTTTTAGTTATGCACAGGTATAATTTAACAGAAGCATGATTGATGTGAACTTCATATTTATTTCTTATTATACTGATATTACAAAGATCTTTGAACAAAGGGTAAGAGATGATTTTTATGTCACTGGGACCGAACTGCAATAGTAAGAATGTAGCGTTTCCATAAATTAACGTTTGGAAATACCCAATGCCCAAAATCGAGAAGATCGTGTCCTACCCTCCTGATACAGAACAACATGTAAGTCTCAATCTTGAGCGATTTACGCTGTGACAACAAGAGACAGAATGCTTGCTGCTTGCCGTATTGTAGTTATAAACGGTAACGAGATGAATAGTTTGGTGTCACGTGTCGGGTACAGATATCAGTTTGCACTTCGGGGGCGACCGATATGTATAAATCCGACTATGTTAAATAAGGTCTGTACATGACCTTCTGCCCAAATTGCTATTATGTTTTTCCAAAAGACACCGTAGACTGATTTATTTTTTTGTGTTTTTTTTTTTTTTTTATTTTGTTTGTTTTTTTTTTGTTTGTTTGTTTTTTTTGTGGGTTTTTTTTTTTTTTTGTTGTTTTTTGTTTTTGGCTAAAACAGACAAAATTGTACCGTTTCCCTACAGATTCAAAAAACCGAAGTTACGATTGCGATAATCGGTTGTTTTTTCCAAGGTAGGGATACGTACGTATTTTTACCTGAATGGGTCCCCCGAAGCAAAATAAATAAACCAATCAATGCAGGGACGTCATCAAATCGGTATTTTTCCAAAAAATGGCCTTTATTCCCATAATAAAATCCTTTTAAGATTTCAACATCTGTTATTGTTCTTTAATAATGAATATTCAAGTGTCCCCGCATGAATGTGAAAAAAGATGGGTCAAGAAGTACAAACTGAAAACATAGTCAGCCGGCTAAATACCCTTACGTGGACTGAAGGAGCAGACGGATCCCCGTCTTAGTTGTAGGCTTACAGCCATTGCGCGCGGCTGCGGGGTTATGCGTCAATAGTAAGAGTCACACTTCTATTGTCTTGATATGTGCTGATTTGTATCGTAAAAATCATTCTTACAAAACCTGGCTACAAGTTCTGAAATTACCACAAGTGATGTAAACTGTTGGGGGGGACCCCAGATAGCGATCAATATTCTATTTATGTCGTGACAGGGGGGTAAGCAGTAGCTTTGACACTCTGTTGACAATGCTGGATTTTATCAGATGCCCCAGAGTTTTATGGTTTTACACACATGGCCAAACGTATCGCAGCATGTGAAAAAAAAAAGATTTAATATTAAAAATGATTGAAAATGATACGAGGAGTTTTTTAGTATTCATTATTTAATTATTGTCAAAAGTGTGACTTTCAAACAGATGCTCGTTCCCAAGGAATCAAGTAGTGCGAAAAAAAAAGTTAATTTTATTGCCAGATCCTAAGTATGGCGGGTTAAAGGAGCTAACTAATGATAACTTGCCGATGGTACCAGAAATGAATTAAGGGCACAGGAACGTCAAAAAGGCTTACAATATCGATAAATGAACTTTACGGGTTTGCCAGCGTCTACTGTAATGTTAGGGTGAAGTCGGAGTGGTTGTAGGACCTGAAAGGAGAATAAGTCATAAAAGGATGGGAGCACGTTCATCACTGTTGGACTCAGAAATTAATGGCAATAAAGAGGGTCAGTGATAACTTTAAAACAACTTTTAATCGCGCCGATGACATTGTACTGTTTGTCAAGCAATGTAAACGCGTAATTAGACATGTTACGTAAAACGTGATTTATTTCATTCATTCGAATTAGCAATTTCGGGTTCTCTGAATTTCTCGATTTTATGAAGACCATGTCTTCCATTGACTTAATCTCATTTCCGGTTCACAATCACCTAATGATCTCGCATAAAACATTTAAGCAACCCTAAAGGATTCATTAAGCGTAATGGCATAGCCGAACCGTGTGGTGTGAAAGTTCACGAGCCTCCTGTTTGACAGCTACAGAGAGGAATTTATACCAAGATTGCAGGACATTTGCATCCTCAGGGTGTTAATTTTATATATTATGAGCGAACTGTAAAATTGTAGATTTTATAGTTGCTGGCAGGTCATTGAGAAAACTTGCCTGGCCCGAGGACTGTGCCCTGGGACCACACCAGATGTCACAGGAACCATATCTGAATCTATACGTCTTGTTGGCGTGCGTAAGAAAATTTCCCATCCAGTCACGGAGAGATTGGATAGACCAATATGACGAATATAAAAAGTCGCCGAATGTGGTACCGAGTATCAACTGCTTTACTGAAATCCAAGATTATACAATCCACCTGGATTTTGATCGCGGCGTAAGTAAGCGTATTCGGAAGTTGCAGCAAGTTGTGTTTCATATGACCCTGCCTTTTGAAACCTCTGTTGATTGTCTCGGGGAATTATGCCTTTCCACAATAATTCATAATAGTATGACTCGAAAGTGTTCTAAAAATTTAAAATGACTGATGTTGGCGACATTTGAAACGTAATGCCTTTCTACACTCTTTTAAAAGGGAAAACAATATGGACATGCCAGCAAGTCATGTGGTAAAAGCCCGTATCCAAAGACATTGAATGATGATTGTTAAGATTTTTTAAACTGAAGCGCAAAATTTAGGAATACTGGTGATATTCCATCTGGTCCGGGAGCTTTTTGCGGTTGCAGATTTTTAAGCAATTTTTCAAAAACTTCTCTGGTAAATTGGGTATGAAATATATGAACCATATTGGACTGAATGTCAGAACTCCATCCCACCCCCCACCCCCCACCCCCCCACAACCCCGACCTTTTCCACACCAACTCACGGCGCACACAGCAAGACAACGAGTACGAACAGACGCCATACCACAGACACCGCCGCTGAGCCCACATGGCGCCACAACAACCACCACCACACCATCCCCCCCACCCCCCTAACAACCCCCAATCACACCACCCCTCCCCCACCCCCCCCCCCCCCCCCCCACCCCCACCCACCCCCCCCCCCCACCCTCCCCCCCCCCCACACCCCCCACACCTACAACCCCACCACCCTCACCCCCCCCCTCCTCCCCCATTCCCACCGCCACCCACCCCCCCCCACCCCCCCCCCCCCCCCCGAGCTCGAATCTCTCAGGCGGAAGGGGACTTCAAATGCTAATGGAAGGGTTTGACATCACTTCTCTGACCCTGCAGTGCGAAATCATGACAAAATCAATGTCCCGTGAGCATGCATGTGGCCACACTCCTTTCAGGTTCATTAAACAGACTTGAGAATGTATGTTACCTATCATCACCAGGATAGGAAACAGAGTTCTTTTTAACAGGCATATTTCCTCACACGTTGAAACATCCATATTATCGCTGCACCTAAAGAGGATATCTTGTATCACGATGTAATAAAGAGCTATAGGCCATTTGCCATATCAAAGTCATTGCCAAATTGATTGAGAAGGCCGTATCATGTTAACAGCATTGCGATCATGGACTTTGGAAGCCATAACAATCTGCTTACAAAGCTTACCATTCCAGTGAGATAGCTGGATGCTAATAAGGACTGTCGTACGTGTCTCGCTTGACTTGAGTGCTGCCTTCGATACCATCGACCATGATATTTGATAAACGATTTGAAACATGTCTGGTATCACTTGACACTTACTATGCCTTTTAAGATTCATATCTCACTGCGAGTGTTGGTGATCAATGAAATGTCCCAAGCAGCATATTCAAAATACTCTCTCCTCAGGGCTCCAGAAAAGCCCATTAAAAGCCGAAGTTGTCATAATGTAGACTTATCCTGTCGTGACATTATTGAGGGACGTTAACGATCACTCGTATGCTGATGATACTCAGCTTTTCTTTTTCAAAGAGTCCAGGTGATTGCGGGAGCACGCTCTCGAAAAACGTTCAAGCTCTATGCGACATAAACACCAAAATGTCCAAAAAACATACTAAATTGATTTTTTAAATGCAGAATAACCAAGAAAAGACATCATTTATGTCTTGCCACGACTATTGTTAGATTGGGGGACACATCTGTTCCTGCCTGTATGTGTAAATAACCTTGGATTAGGTTGTTCCACCATGAGTGTGTACAATCAGACTGGTGTTATTAGAGGCACACGGATTGGTGTATTTGTGTGTGTGTATAGGTATATTTCATCCAGAGTTCATCGATCTATAAAGCATCCCTAAACAAAGCATGGCAGTGTAAAAAATTCCTACTCTTAGCACTTAAGGACCAGGGGTTCACTCCTGTTCGTGCCGTTAGTGCCCCCCTCCCAGAAACCAATTCTGGAAGGAATCTTGTGCACTACATTATACAACAGGTGCAGGGTCATCCCAAATCAGCCCATGTAAACAAAATGAATTTACTATTTGGGCGCAACATTACGCAGGGCGAACACATTGGGCACGCGAACATATCTGGGCAAAATTAGGACGAACTTAATTCCGACTTTGAGCTTTCGCTTATATCACACTTTTCGAACTTATTTTTTTGATATCTACTATAGAAGTTCCCAAGTTAAATATAGTTTACACAAAACATTACAGTTTTAGGGAAACAGTTGCAAAATAACGTCATTTTCACATAGAGTTTGTTACAGGAACGGTTTAGCAACGTCCACGATGAAATGTTGTTTCAGCACATAAAGGGTTAGTTATTTTAATGTATACTAATAATGTTTACTTGCTGTGTTGTGCAATACACGGCAAAATAAAACTGCCTAAGTTGTTTGAGTTTAAAAAATATTATCAGCCGAATTCGTTAGTCTCCAAGGGGGGGGGTATGGGACCATCACTATTAATCAATTAACGGCTTAGCGATTTATTTTGTTCGTATAAAGAAGAGCATTTAGACGTCAGACAATTACAAACTAGTCGACCAAAAAAAAACTTCAAACAAACACGCGTAAAGCGGCAGCGCGAAAAAAAAAGGGGGGGTCCATAGACCCCGCCGTTCACTGAAGTGTTAAACGTATTGACCAACATTTGACCCCCTCAATATGGTACTTGGTACACTGTACAATGAGCGGAATTCAGTACAAACTCGGGGTTCCCAAGGCGGAGCCAAACAAGTAAGTTCAAGTCCCGGCCCTGTGTGAAAGCAGATATAGTCCGGTGGGATCCATAGTCCGAGGCTCCATAGACGATACGGAATAAGCTTGAAACTAATGTTGCGTATAGAGTCCACTGACGTTGCCCTATTGTTCACCATGTTCCCAAGGCCTATGAGTACGGCCGGACATGGTTACTTCTACAACAAAACAAAACAAACCCGGTTTCAATTCAATCGTAAAAACACTTTTTTTTGTCCGATTTCAGTTTTTTTGCTATCTTTTTCACTTACGTGCAAACTAGACAATTACAGGCAATGAGAGAACGATATAAAAGGCAAATGGGAGGGAAGTTTAATAATCACGCGAAACCAACCGTGATCAGAGTAGCATGGCTTAGTGGTCAGCAGTCACGTGAAAAAGAAATCGCAAACACACGCAGGGGAGTTGCAACGTCCGGTGCTTAATACAGTAGCTTTAGCAACCATGCGATAAACACAACATTTTCAACCGATATGGAGTGTGAATCAAGTAATCAACGTATAAAGTTTGAACGACACAGACTATATGCGCAGTTAATATAAAGACGCTTTGCACTGATTGTTCATGCACGACCCTGACTAGACAAACTATGGTTAAAACAATGGCTCCTAGAGATAAATACCGAAGACGAAGTCTAAACACTATTTTGTATGCAGAATGTAAGATTACAAGTGTTTCCCCGAATTAACCCTTTTCCTTATAGGTTAGATGCAATTCTCTTTCGTTTGATTATTTGGAACCACTAATTATCGAAAACGAAATATTTAAAAATACTCTTATGTATGTATGTTTAAAAGTTATCGAAAAGAACAACACACACAACACGCGCGGGCGCACCCCCCCCCCCCACCCACACACACACATACGACAACAGATACAGTGTGGGTGTTGTTCTATTTGGTTGTTACATTGTGGTGTATAAAAAATTCGTATCTCATGCTTTGTGGGAATGTGACTTTTCGATAGCATTATGGGAGTGTGGACCTTGCAATCGTAGTGGTCCTGTGGGGTAGTGAACCCCAACACACAACACAACTGAACATACAGAAACCTAGCGGGGGTATTTCCTTCCATATATGTTTAAAGGAAAATATTCATGATTCTGAATATTTGGAAAATTTGGTCTGGATGGAAAGCTTAAGTAACGAGATTACATAAATCAAAATGAGTTGAAAATTGCCACATTTGTTGAGTATTTGCACTTTTAATCCCGCCCAATAGCTACTCGAAAACGATTCACGCAAATCCACATCGCAGGCAAAAGGGTGACGTCAACGTGTGACATCCATAATTACGTTCGTTGTGACCTCATTATCGCCAGTTGTTGCTACGTCAATAATAATTAAACACAACGAAATGAAACAAAATATGTTCATTCTGTAACTTTGTTTTCAATTTATTATACTTTCATTAATCCATCCATATTACAGTGTCAGAAAAAACAATTCGAGTCAACACGATGTTTTGTCAGCACTTTGACGTCGCGAGTTGGGCGCTTTTGATCAATGAAGCCGTGGCGAGAAAAATCCGCCCCGTCAAAAAAGCACACAAGTAAAATGCCTCTATTTGTTAATTTTACATCAATTGTATTATTTTTTCGGGAATTCGGATGTATGTATATATATTTTATAATGTTAAGTGCAAAGAGCTTGACAAAAATCTTGACATATTTCCTTTAAAGCTTACATGGTCAGTTTAGGACCGTTTTTAAACACGTCACTGCAACGGGGTACTCCCACTATGCAAAATGTACGCTAAAAACGTAACTCTGTACTTGCACATACCCCCACAATGTATTCTGGAAAGGCGCACACACACACACAACACACACCCACACACACACACACACACACACAAACACCCCACACACACATACACAAATGTTATGTTTTTAAGAGACGATTTTTTTACCCGCAACTATGTGGCAAAAAAACCGAACCACAAAAAAAAAAACCTCTTTCAAAAATCATCAAACGCTCTGCGGCAACACTCTATATCCTAGTGGTGTATAATGTTAAACCAACGCTGTGGGTCATATCACTTGATTTACAAACACGTAGATGTAGTGTTATATAGCACGATGGCGATTAATCTGTGCTAGACCAACGTTACCAAACCACCATTGGTGAACTTTGCCGTGTTTGGAAGAAAGATATTAAAATATATTAAGAATGCTTGTATCATGGGCGAACAGATGCATAGTTTGTGACATAATGATAGCATGAAGTCTTCGATGTGGAGAATAGTAACATGAAGCACTAAAGTGACTACCACAGCTGGATTGGCAAAACAAAACGTAAATGACTCCATTTTCGGCCCAAGAAAAGAAAGCCAATTATTGTAAGATATAAAAAGGTAAGTGTTTTCAAATCCGACTCGCACAATATACTGATTGGTAAGGTCTCAGCCAGTTTGAAAAGTAGTATAGTCGTTATGGAATAGCCTGGAAATACAGTGTGAATAAAAAAAAAAACTACATTCAGAATGAAAAAAAAAAATAATTAAAATAGTAATATCTATTTCTCCTAAAAATGCTGGTAGTTTTGAGAAGAATAAACAGGCTTTCAGAAAAGTTTATTGGTGTCATTTGGGCCTTTGGAGAGAAAGTTATGCTATTTTTGATTTGGCCAATTTGAACCACACAAAGTGCATCGTTTACATTAATATTGTCGCCGGCGGGCTGGGGCTTTTGTGGTGAAATAAATTAACGCCAACTTATTTTCCAAACAATGAAAGTGGAAGACAATTGCAGGAATATCAGAGTAATATCCCCGAGATTACAAAGAAATGTGAGTGAAATAATGTGGGGGGGGGGGGTGGCTGGTTTAAGGGGGGGGAACCACAGTTTATTGGATAAAGTTTTAATCATATTTATTTACAGAAAACCTTCAGTTTAAAAATGTATTACTTTGAGTAGATCTTATTTGGCGCCATTTAAGTACCTTAGAGATATAAATAAGTGGCCAAATCGCATTGTGGGTTCTCTTCACAAAATTAACATAGTTTCTACCGCCGAAAGTCCGAAATCACCAAATAAAAATTCTTCTGATAGCCTTGTTTATCTCTATTAACAAACCAAAAGCAAACATTTCAAGCCAAAAACTAGCGTTTGAACTTTCAAGGAAAAAAATCTTCCTGAGGTTTTATTAATTCACTATGTTTTCTGATTTGAATTTTTCCATACATAAGGGCAGGACGGGGGAAGTATCAGGGGCATCAAATAAGTTAGTTCCAAAACATGGAATTTTCACATTATATAGTATTTTTTTGCTTGACTTTGAAAGTTTAAAGATTATATGACATACGTATTATTTAGAGACAGCAGTATGCCTGCCAATCTTGACAAAATTAGTTGAGACATTTCGGCATTTTTAGATCGTTCTGCACTCCCAGTCCTGTACCCCATCTGTAAATGTGAGACACTAAAAACATGCTTGGATTGAATCGTGAAAAGATTGAACATAGTATGCTCTAAAAACGCATGAATAATACATGTTTGATTGGTATGTGCTTTTATGTTGTGGTTTTTATTGTTGACACTTTTTGTTTGTTTTGTTGGTCTGTTTTCGTTGTTTGCTTGTATATGAATGGCTTGTTTAATCACTGTACGTATTTTCGAGTCAGTATTCTAGGAGTTATAAAACCATTTCAAATCTTCGGCCCGACCTTTAAATTGTTCGCGGTATAAATTTTGACCTTGAGGAGGCTCATTCTCCTGGGTTTAACTTGGCGGAAATAACTCTTTCAACTATTCAAACCTCTTCATCACCAGGCGGGCGACCACGGCTATTCCCACTCTGTTTTAGTTCTACCGCGAACAAAGAAAACTCTATCGTTCTTCAGGGTTTTAAAGTGTATTCCATTCGCATGTCTAGTTTCGATGTCTTGGCAGAAACTCAATTATGATACCAAGCGACGTAGATTAGACGAAAACTCGCTTTGCATGAGCTTTGACGGCAGCTGTAAATATGCCAAGTCTTCGGCTTAGTGTATAGATGCTAAGCTACAAATGGATGGGAAGGCAATTGGAGAACTAGTAAGGACGATAAAAAAATACAAAAAACACAACATCTATTTTTGTGCAATTTTGATAACGAAGCTGAAGATTTCTATAAAAATAAATGCAATTAAATTAAATTAACTGTTTAGCAAGATGAATACGAAACCTTTATGGGTTCACTGTGACTCTCACGTTCGTGTAGGACTTAAAACAATGAAACTGTACTGATCAAAGACAAAAAAAAACGGTGGTCTTAACCAGCATCTTGACGTCTTATCTTGGAATTTGAAAGGGTTTCACGCAGCATTTTCTTTTGTAATATTGGGGCATTTAGTCTTATAATCATGCAATGATTCTCCCCACCTTTTATTGGGACATTAATTTGGTGTTATTTTTTTTTACCAAAAGTAACATAAACAAAAAGCAAATAAACTAAACCAAACAAACCAAATTAAATAGAAGCAACAAAAAATAAATAAATAAATAAATAAAAACGGGGATGAACATAGAACCAGATAAAAATAAAAAAAAATAAAAACGTATTAAAAATCCAAAACAACAGACAAAACACAAAAGTAACCTCAAAATAAACAAAAGAAAATAATAAAATCAATAAAAAACAAAACAAACAAATAAAAACAAAACAACTAACTACGAGTGTATTGAATGGCGGTAACTGATGAATCAGTCAATCTGTTGATTTTTACTGAAGAGTTTTAATCCGTGATTATTATGGTTAGGATCAGAAGCAATAAAAAATAAGTGTATTGATACATCTGCAACTCACGATACAAAAACACGCGCGGGGAAGTGGAGTTTTTTAGAATCCGTACCGCTTTCATATGGACAACGCACATTCACGATCTTTTCACAACGCATGTAACACATAGAGGACTGCCAAATCGTGTGAAAACACAATTTTCAATGGGAATGAATTTAGCCATGAAGCGAGTGGAACGAGTTTGGGGGTTATTCCGTATTGCAATGCGTTTTTCACCGATTTGGCACTCCAACAACTCTCTGAATCAACTTAGTGGCTCGAAATAGCTGTTGGTTGACACCCATTGATATCATCGCAACCAAGTATTCTGTTAAAAGCGTGACGCCTGATCCCACGACGATTTGTAGTCAGTATTTAAACGCTAACTACAGGCTATTCAAAAAGCAGGTATCAGGTAGATTACTGTAGCAAAGGCAAGTCATTGTGCTTCTCCATAGGCGGTATTTACAGGTTCAACCTTTTTATGTGCTCTTCTCTTGATTTTATCTCAAAAACGACATTGCTTGCCTGTCATATTGGATTTATGCAAGAAATTCCTAGTTTTGTATTTTTAAAAAGTGTTTTTTTTTTAAAAATGGAACATTTTCTCGATAATCATAGGGATATAAGGACGAGGCAAAACAGCAAGATTTAATTTGAAATATGTTTTTATTGTTCTCCTCAAGGATAGTGAGTTAAATGAAAGTTGACTTTGCAAACCAAATAACTACACCTAGCCCCAAGTTAGTAATCTTATTTCAATTAGGATTTTTGGTGGTATTAAGATATTTTAAAATGCCTCAAACAAAAAGGAGGTGTTTTTGTAACAGACAATCGATCCGGACCATTCAAAGTGCATCTCGGATACCTTACGTTATTCTATTGGCGTTATTCTTCATGTTCGGTCTACCACAACCACTCCGGTTATCCTCAGTAAAGAATTACACACTTGTTTAAAAAATTTTACTTCCACATCATGTTGAGTAAAAGGACACAACACAAATCTTAGTCAAGTTGAGTAAAAAGTAGTCATTGTGGGTAAATCTGACCATTGTGGGAAACCTTGTTCATTGTTGGGTAAAATATATTCAGCCTTTGTGTAAGGGATTACTAAATTTGAAGAAGATTTTACTCAAGATAAAGGGATGTGACCTATTTACTCACGAACCCGTAATGAACCTGAAAAACTACTTTCAACCACTGTTCTAAAAGTCATTTCTAAAGTTCGGGTTGTATTTAGTTATCAATTGGTGCAATCGGCACGTTATCGTGCCCAGCTCGTTTAGGACACGACAATATTGAATAGGGCTAATGTGCTTCTGAAGAGCACTATGTCAGAAGGCAATGTTTCTAGGGAACCGTTAATTTGAACGGAGGGTTATTTTGAGTAAGTAAGGCAGAAGATTGGTTAAAAATGTACAGATTTTCAAAGAATGCCCCTTTAATCAGTGATATGAATTTGATAATATGTGTACACCCCATATAGGGAATTGCGTCAGTGGTTAGGTTTTTTTGACCAACATTGGTGATCAAAGCATTTAATTTGAGAATGAAGGAATTTCTGAATTTTCAAAGAATACCCCTTTAATCATCCAACATTGTCTTTCACCTAATCCGTGTACACTCGATATGGTCTTGAGTCAAAGGTTCTGCAATTTAAGTGATCATAGCATTTAATTTGAGACCAAGCACAGCAATTATAGATTGATGAAGAATGCCCACTTTAATCGGCCGACAATGACCTTACCCCAATGATGTTACCACCCTTATGGGTTCTTAGGTCAGTGCCGTTCTTTAGACCAACTTTGGTGATCATAGCAATTAATTGAGGCAGAAAATGGATTTATAGGATTTCAAAGAATGCCCCTTTAATCGGCCTACACTGTCTGCCACCTAAATTGTGTACAACCTATATGGCCTGGCGTTAAATGGTTCGTTGACTGTAATTGTGACTCATAGCAATTATTTGGTTAGAGAAGAATTAATGTTTTTCAAAGGAATGCCCTTTATCGGCCTACTTGCCTCACCCCAAATCGGTGTGTCCACCCTATATGGGCCTTGGGGTCCTTGGGTTAATGGTTTCTTCTGACTGAAATTTGTGACAAGCAATTGATTTTTATGCAGAGAGAAGGAATTTAATAGAATTTTCAAAGAATGCCCCTTATCAGCCACGCATTGAAACTTTGGTACAAATCTGTGTACAACAAATATGACGCTTGGTTCCAGTGGTTCATTTCAGAACAAGTTTGGTTGAAATCGGCCCAGAGTTGGTTAGGAGAAAGCATTTTAAGGAGCGTTTGGAAAAAGAAAGAAGGAAAAAAAAGAACTAGACTAGTGCTCTTTGCAAGAGCACGTGTAAGTTAGGCGGGGTAGAATAACCCTAGATGACCCCAAATTGACCTCTCTACCCATTCCTTTTTGTAAATTTCTCAAGTCAATTAATGCAAAAGTCACACGATCATGTTACTTCTGTAGGATGGTGATTTGAAATGTAACTTAATTTGAAGTATTTTGACCTTTGACCCCTAAAGCATGGGTCAATTGATGAATCATGATTGACTTTTATTGCCCTCTCATAAAGATCCTATAAGATTGCTAATCAATTTTATATTTGACCTCTTTTAAATTTTATACACCGTAAATATTTTGAACCCCCGGTACCTCACAATACCCCATATTGACCTCTTACCCATAACTTTAAGAGTCTCAACCTGATTCATATGCATGACTCCTACGATCAGTTACTTAATCTGCAGGAGGAGTAGGGATTTGATGTGTAACGTACTTTGAAGTATTTTGACCTTTGACCCCTAACCATGGGTCCCCCACAGGTGATGCAGTCATGATTGACTTTTTTGCCTCTCCTCAAGTCCGATGAGAATCGGGCTAAACAGATTTTCTATTTGACCTAATTTTTAAATTTTACACACAGTAAATATGTTTACCCCTGTTGACCCCTCAATTTAACCCATAATTGACCTTTTGGACGCCATAACTTTGTGAAGGGTCTCACGCTGATTCATATGCCTGCCCTTACACGATCAGGTTACTTATCTTTAGAAGGAGTAGTGATTTGAAGTGTAACGTATTTGAATTATTTTGACCTTGACCCCTAAACCATTGTTCAAGTGATGACGTCTGATTGACTTTTATTGACCTCTCATCAGGTCCTATTATATGACTGCTAAACCAGATTTTCTAATTTGGACCTTGTTTTAAATTTTACACACCGTATATGTTTGAACCCTTTGTGACCTCAGATGACCCCATATTGACCTTTGACCCCATAAACTGTTGTAAAGGGGGGGCTCAAGCTAATTCAGATGCATGATCACAACGATCAGGTTCTTTAATCTGTAGGAGGAGGTAGTGATTTGGAGTGTAACGTAATTTGAAGTAATTTTGACCTTTGACCCCTAACCATGGGTCAATTGATGACGTCATGATTGACTTTTAATTGACCTCATCATCAGCTCCTTGAGTGAGCTAACAATTTTCCTTTTTGACCTTGTTTTAAATTTTACACACAGTAAATCTGTTTGACCCCGTGCCTCAGATGACCCCATATTGACCTCTTGACCGTTAACTTTTTGTAAAGGGGCTCAGCTACTTTATATGCATGATCACCACGATCAGGGGTTTTCTTAATCTGTAGTAGGAGTAGTGATTTGAAGTGTAACGTAATTTGAAGTATTTTTGAACCTTTGAACCCCTAAACCATGGGTCCAGTGATGCAGTCCATGGAATTTGACTTTTATTGACCTCTCATCAGGTCCTAATAAGATTGGCTTAACAGATTTTCTATTTGACCTTGTTTTTTAATTTTAATACACAGTACATACCTTGACCCACTGTGACCCTACTGACCTTTTGACCCCAAACAAATCATAACTTTTGCACCGTTCAAAACACAAACCCATGCTTCTGGAACCCATTTTGGTTTAAAATCCGATCCGTAATGTGGAAGAGAGAGCCATTTGTCAGAAAGAAAGAAAGAAAGAAGAGAAGAAAAGAAGAAAGAAACTGTAAAACACAGTAGTTAGCGAACGCCTACTAACAAAGTAAGTTAGGCGATGCCGCCTAACTTAAAGAAAGAACGCCTAGGAGCACAATATGTCAGCGGTGCTACGCACGCTGACATAAATGCTGGAGAATATCATCTGTTTGAAATGGCACAACTTTGCACAGTACGCCAAGTTATCAAATCCACCAGTACAATTGAATAGATTTGATACGAATTGGTTTCTTATGTTAACATACTTTGCCCAGTGGGTTTAGTTGTTAAGGTAATACTCCTCGATTATATCTAGTGATTTATTTGTTTTGACTACCGAAACCAATATTCGAAAATGAAATGTTCATGATTTGGAGTGATGCCTGCAAATCGTCGGCGGATTTATAGCTTTTATTAAAATGCAAGGCACCGGTTTTGACATATTGTGAAGTATGTCTGTGTGCAAGGATCAACGTTACAAAGCGTAATTTACTTTGGAATAATGGTGAGATAATGTCCTGCACCCGTTGAGAGGCTTGGGAGTTTGTAAAAAATATTTTTAAAGGGGCATTACGTACGGGGCCGGGTAAATGTCTAACTGTGGTGAAGACGCAATCAAACAGTTCACATATTAATGGAGACATTGTCCAAATCTGGTTATATATCTTTCTGTCCAAATAATAAAACAATACCAATATTTATGGCATTTTATACAATGGTCAGGAGATATATAATTAAATTGGTATGGATAGCAATTTCGATGTTTGCAAGTTCGACGTGTGCTGTGATTAGTTTTTGAAGATTAATTATAAGAGGGTGAGAAGAAGCTTCTACGTTTGGTATCACGTCTACGATCCTTGGCGTCGGAACCGGGGCGGACCGAACGTCATGTACTGGTCCCAATATTGGCCCTCGCCATGGCGCGCCCCCCGCCCTTTTAAGAAAAAAAGCACAACAATGAATTAGAAACTGATTTTTCGGCTTCAAACACATTAGCTAAAATTTGGCACGAACTTCTGCAATGACTCCCTTTGGTACTCATCCCCAATTAAGTTATGAACAACACTTAACACGGACACGGTCTCTCTGGGCCTTCCCGAACTCTAGCGGGCGCCCCTATACTATCACCAAAAAAGTTTTATAATAAACTGATCCTGCTTCTTAGAGCATACTTGCAGAAATACAGTGAAAGATGGCTCCTCTTAAATACAACAAAATGACTTTAGTCGACGTTCAACACAAATGCTCTAGTGGACTCCCCACTGTTCTCCAGTGAAGGAATAAACGGAACTCCGCCCTTTTAAAAAATGCTGACGTCGTCCATTGAAGGGATAAACTGACGCCGCCCTTGCAAACAAAAACCCTGGTCAATATGATGCCGCCGCTTGAAAGAAACATTTGCGGAAGACCTATCCTACTGCAATGGCAGGCCCCTACTACTCAATACTAGCCATCCAATGCCAGGATAAATTGATGCCGCACCTTTGAAGCGCCAATTACAATTGATAAGAACGCAAAAGCAACAGCGCCCTGCTTAAGTTACCACTTATGTTACGACGCTTAGACACACCCTCTACCCATATGAAACAAAATGCCAGGTTATACACTATGAAGTTGAACTGATAGAAACAGCAAATGTGCATCCGTCGATGAGGACCCTATGTTCTCCTCGTGTTATCCAAGAATTATTAAACTGTGCGCCGCCCTTAGAAGCACATTTGTGTAGCGGGCTAACAAGCAGCGGCGACCATATTCTGGTTATCCAATAAAGTAAGTTATAATTTAATTGTAAGAACCTTATAGTATTAAGCAATTGCAGAGTCATAAGCGGTGGCTATTCGTGGCAATGCAATAATGCAATTACTAATGGGTCATGGCGGCCGTTACAGGGAATTGCAAAGTTCTATAGCAATTGGAGCCACTGGTCCAGGACCGTAGCCAGGGTAAATTTATTGGGGGGGGGGGGGTGCGCGGGGGTGCGGATTTTGCCAGAAGTGGACCTTTTTGCGTACCAGTACACCAAATCACTTTTGTTCGGCTCGCTGCGCTCGCCGGTTTGACCCAAATTTTTTCAACACACCTTCGTCTCAAAATTCTGAAGGGGGGGGGGGGGGGGGGAGGGGGGGGGGGGAAAGGAACATAAACACAATCGAAGCTTCAACAAACAATATAGAACAACCAGTATTGCGTAGCACTAGTATTAAACGCTGCTTATTTTCATTCATATCCATGCAGAATAACCCTTACCACACAATACACATTTTGGCAAGCGACAAACTTTAACATCACAAAGCTGGACCCTTCACAATGACAAGAGGCGCACCCCCCGCCCCCCCCCCCCCCGGCTGCGGGCCTGCACTGGTCAAATCCAGTGAATCAAACTGATGCCCGCCCAGCCCCTTACACCTGTTGAAAACTAAATGCGAACGTGTAACAAGCAATTATGCCCCATAAATTGGTTATCCAATAAAGTAATAAACTATGTCGTTCATTATCCATCTTGCAAAAGTGCTATACTCGGCGCCAAGTTCCCAACAACCCTTTGACGAGCACTTTGCTGTGTTGAAACAACAAATCTTGTCTTCTAATGGCTGTTGGGGCGATATGCTGTTGTCTAACGACTTACTAAGAACTCTATCTCATAGTATTGCACGCGCTGAAAGCTTTTCCGCCCCTTCTACACGCTCTTCAAAGTGTTTCTGTCCTGTAGTATGACAATCACATTCTTCTGCTATTCTGGTTATCATAAATTACTGAACTTGTGTCGCCCAATAGAAGCAAATTTGCAAAAGTCTAACAAGTTATCAATCCATGAGCTAAACTGCGGCCGTCCCTTGAAAAAATGCCAGTCTAACAGCAATGGACCCCTATCTTGGTTATACATAAATATAATGACCGGATGTCGCTCACAATAATCAAATTTGCAGAAATTATAAAAGTAATGACTTAATGCTCCCGTGTAAAAAATTACAGAATCCTTTGCTAAATTTTCCAAAAAAAGGTTTTCTTTGGTGAAATTTTTGCAGAATTTCTAAATAGGAGTTGGGTCTTTGGTGACATTAAAAAAAATAATGGTCACCTGGGTGACAACGTGCTGAAATTGGGGGTCCTAACAGTATTACTTACGCTTCACCTCAAATGGTGGGAGTCCCCCCCCCGGGAAACGATGGCCATCGCATTCGTCTTCTCTGAATAAAAGCGGATGTTTGCTGCTTTGTGCAGATGTCTCATAAGCGAAACAACCCGCCTAACCGGCGTAGAAGTACAATTTGTGCTAATTTCAAATTTGTCTACAATTGCATAAGAAACTATGTTTTAGAAAACAAACGTTTCTAGGGGTTCACCTCCTGCACCCACCCTCTGTCGCTTCATAGGCAGATAGGAACCTCTAATCATTAATTTAGGTTTTGTTCAAATAAACATTGATAAAATGTTTTTGGAATGAACATTGCACGAGTTCCGTGCTTCCTGGAAGAGGGACACGTCTTCCCACACCACCCCGAGCACCCCCCCCCCTCCCATATATTCACAATGGACATTTACAATAATGAGAGTCAAACAAAACGTACACATCAACTTGTCTTACTTTTTTAAGCCGCAATAATCTTATTTTTCTATAATCCATTATAGCTTTAACCCTGACAATATTACAAAGGTTTCTCTCATTTTTGTATAGAAAATGTGTTTTGGTACAGCAACATGTAGTGTGTTCCGAGCTTCGCGCCTTGAGAGTACCCTCCCGCAACACCACCCCCGTGCCGGCTTTATTATAACTCTCATGCTCGATTGACTTAGGTTGTATAAAATAAAACCTTCACCCGATTAACTATATTTTTTTACTTTTTTAAAGCTTTGGATCTTTATAACTATAATTTGAACTTTTGCTTTTTCAAATTTGTTCCAACAATCTCCACTATAAATGTGAATTGGAAAAACATTGCAAGGATTCCGCGCTTCGCGCTAAAGGGGCAACAACATCACCCCTGCCGCGTCATTAATAAACGATCCAAGATCAATTCCCTTGGGTTTGTTAAATAAAACCTATACCGCATGAATTCAATTTTTACTTTTTAAAATTTCAATTTATAACATTGTTTAAATATATGTTTTTTAGCTTTGCTAATTTCAAATTGTTTTCCATCAATTTTCACGATAAAACTACTTTGGCAAATGAACCTTGCCAAGGGTCGCGCTTCGCTGAAAAGGAGCCACCTTCCCCACTCCCCCCTGCCGCGTCATATGAACTCTACAAAGACTTATTGGTCATTCCAATAACCTTACCCATTAACTCAATTTACTTTTAAACCGTTGATTCTTACATACACTATATTCTGATAAAGTGATCACATTATAAAGTGATCCTGTAGCGCAATTTCTATGCTTCTGCTACCCCATAATTGTATGGTGCCCCACAGGGATCTGCTAAGGCCCTCTTGACTCCATCTCCTAACACATGACCTGTGGGTGATTTATCGCATCATAATTTTAGACTATCACATATATGCTGACGAGGTCCCAGCTGTATAATACATCATTCACTGCCAACTTACAAAGATCCCAATGCCGCCAGGGAGGCCCCCTGCAAAAGCTGGAACTCGCATAACGATTTTAAAGACTGATGAAATCAAACAACTCATGCTCCAATACAAAAAAAATCTGACTTCTTTATAGCTGGGAGCAACAGGGTAATCAACCAATTACCTTCTTTGCAGCTGCAAATTTTGATAGTATCATCATTCCATCAAGTCATGGGCTGAAACCTTGTATCATGTTCGACACTAACTTGACCATGTCCTCAATCAAGGAGTGCTAATTATCTCTTCTGCCACTTCCAACTACTAACCTTTACGACTATACGTATACGCCGCGTCCTGGATCAAAGAACCAAGATACCAATTATGCTTGCACTAGCTCGCGGCTGGATTAATGCAATGGTCCTTCTTATTTTCTCTGCTGCTAGACATGATAGGCCTGCTCCACTGCTTCACGCACTAACATTGCTCCCTGATGCGGAACGCACCGCTTTCAGCTCTATGTACAAATTCACTGAGGGTCATGCTCACCATATCTCACTGACAGCTTAAACCTGAAAGCCATACCATCACAGGACCAGTGCCTCCTCGCTTCGTCATCTGACACATCTCTTCTCTATACCACTCCCAGGTACATATTGGTTTACAAGCTTTTGCTGCTGCAGGGCCCGTCACTGTTGAACGTCTCCCTCGCCTCCGTGATGCCGCTCACCATTGTTAGTTTTAACAAAACCGGTTTTACAAGCTGTCTCTTTCCAACTACAATAATCTTGCGGTTTCTTTTGTTGTTTTTTCATTTTCCTCTTCATTGTTGCGCTGTGATCATATTTTGAATTTATTCCTTTATTATAACATGAAATTAAAAATATTTTTCTAATTTCAAATTTGTTTCAAAACATCAATTTTTTCACTAGAAAACGGTGCTTTGGAAAATACTTGCAAGGGTTTTGCTCTTCGCGCTGAAGGGGTACACAACTCCCCACCCCACCGTACCACCCCACCCCTTACATTAAATGCCCTTTAACATTTTAACATCTTCTGGTGTAGCCCCACCTTTTTCCTAGACAAATGAAGTCCAGTCCTGTGAACCGCGATGTTTAAAAAATGTTCACAATGGCCATAATGGCTTAACGTTGTGAGTAAGTTACTCAATAATAATAAGAATTTTCGCCCCCGGAAGGGAAATAGGTAGGCGCCACACAAAATCGGCACGGCCCAAAGTAAAAAAATGCTCCCGGGACGCCGCCACCGATGTCTACGATCTCTATTATTTTAAAGAAATAATCAAAATTGTACTTCGATCGAGTGCATGGAATATGCCGACTTTCTTCATATTGGTATATAAAATTTCAAATGTATACTTTGTCACAAAGAATAGAAACAAAATACAACATTCGTAAAGGAAGTGGCGCCGTATTTGTCTTACTTCATTTGTTCAATATTCATTGCATAAGCCTTTCTTCGGCTTGTACTCGTTGCTAAATCAGCCTGTCTAAAAACAATGGTGCAATCAAAAACCGATTATTAAAAAAAATATTTTATCTCAACATAAGTCGGTCGTTTTGCACATCACATTAAGAGGAGAAAAGACCAGGCTTTCAGTTATGTTTTTTGTCTTGTTGGCTTGTTTCAATGGGAGGGATAACTCAGTTTTACTTCTGGTTGAATGATAAACAGTGAAGAATTAGTTAAAAATAAGTGTTCACATTTGGTACGATATGAAATTCTTTAAAACGTGATTAACTTCATAAAGAAACTCTTTTAAACGAAAGCAGTTACGTAATGGTGGAAGTTTTCATGCTCCGTAAGTTCTGGCTTTAAGATCAAGTGAATAACATTCAACATACTGTGGTTTGTTAGAATAGAAAAGGAGCATACAGCAAACCTGGAGGAGAGAGTTCTTGTGGTCTTGAAAGGTATCATGAATGCAAAATTCCTAACCAAACACCTGCTACTTTGCTTCAGATTCCTATTTTATTGGACTTCAACAATTAGTAAATGCCAAAGATAGTGCAAATTTTTAAACCATTTCTTTGCGATTGGAAGTGTTTATTTTGGTGTGCAATTCATCTGTCATGTTTTAAAACAAATATAAATTGTAATAAATTGCAATAAATAGTTGTATGTTTTATTATTTATGAAAAGAAGAAGATATAAATCATTGAACTGATTATGTTGACTATTAAAACGTTTGTGTCGATTAAAATAAACTAGACTATTTTGTTTATTGTTTCTTTTGTCAAGTTGCAATCTTTTGTGAGGTTCAAGACAGCATGACATCTGTGGCGAAAACAATTCTGCCCAGCATAAAAGTGGCACACAAAATCGGTTTTGGTGTATCGCAGTAAGCATAAATTGATTATAAATCTAGATTGACAAAAGCAAATTAAGATGAAAAACAAAACACCATTGTATTTGCCTGATCTGTGTATTGCAAATTATGCAAAATATTATTTTAAAATTTCATATCGTCGCTGGGCGGGAAAAACCCCTATGTGCCATTTGACCTTTAAAGCAAATCCTCACATGTAGTAAAAACGGTTACATGACAAAACCTCATATGTAACATTTTCGAGAGACACCAAAAACTGATAATTTGGCTGTTGCCATGCACTAGAAAGGTTGTCCTTTCTAAATATATTTAGGTAATTATTTTTCAAGGATTCTGAAATAAAGTGCCAAATGATTATTTACTATCATCTTTGGCATTAAATTCAAGCTAGAACCCGATGTGACCGAAATGCACATGAGGTTTTTAGCACTGGGGCCCACATTTTACATAGTAGGTTTTGCTTACCTCTGAGTGACATATGATGTTTTTCCCGCCCAGCGACGATATTTAACCATTTTTCCCTGATTGTACCAAGTTTTGAGACAGCTGTAGTTAGATGCGGAGATACTCTATGTACCTTATGTCGAATTTTACCCTGAAAGTGTCGTTAAGGTAGGCTTTTCGACTAGTATGCTCCCCAGAAAAATCACTATAAAATCAGCTTTACTGAAATCATTGATTTCAATATTGGTCGTATAAGAATGATCTCAGTGCAAATCAGGGGTTCGTTCCCCACCTTGATGGCTTAAGTTGGTCGCCACTTCAGGCTCAGCACAAGCTAATATTTCTAATAGTTGCGAACTTACGTTGTTTCCGCAACACCTGCTGCTATGGTTTCGCTCGTGATACGCTCAAGAGTTACTGAACTTTAAGACTATTCTACTCCAACCCTATCGATTAAACGATTGGAGTATTTGTGGGTGAATTTGTGCGAGCGGGTGCTGACCGTGCTTCGCTATTGTCCTTTTCGCATAATAGAATGTATTAAAATGTTAGTGACACTAAAAAAGACAAACTAATATTCGGACCACTCATGTCGATCATACAAAAAGACAGTTAGTACACTGGTGTTCGCACAAGCAAGCCGACGATAACACATCCGCAAAATGTAAGGTTTCAACCGCGCTATTAGTTTTGCCTTTTCCAGTTCCAAATATTTAGGCCATCTGTTATGGTCTTATTCTGAACAATAACGAATTAAAACAATTTTTAAAGGTGATGATTAAATCGTTTTCTTTGTTAGAGTTGACAGACATTATATTTTCCTAGGTAAATGTGGAAAAAATACATCTTAAAATAGTCATCTATGGGCAAGGTAACCTAAAAGGTATGAGCAAGGGTTTTTCATTTACCATACATTAATATAGGTTCATGTATGGGGACAGGTAGTCCTAGCTGGCGCTCCGTTTGGAGAATGTTCCTCACCATGTTGTGTTACTTTATTTCCGATTTCTGTCAGTTTTTTTCAAAAATTTGAGTTTAATTAAAAAAAAAAAAAAAAAAAACAACTTTGTATTCACGAAGGTAGCCAAAATGGGATGATATTTAAAATATTTTTGATAGGGTTCTTTTTGACATATTCTTAAAATGCATGTCATCTTG
>JAMKCH010027471.1:0-16912 GCA_023653785.1 Ophioderma brevispina | reverse complement strand
CTATTCTTCAGAAAAGCCTGTAAGAATTCTACTTTCACTATGGTGCTGTCACTGTAATCAATACTCAAATTGTATCTATCAGACTGTTAAGCTCATTTTAAAACACATCATTTTGAGAATTTCCGACATGATCTGGAAAGATCTTCTTGTTCTAGAATTCTGAAGCATGTTTTATCAGGGAATAAGCCAATAAAGGGAAGGGGAATCTTTTGCTGAACTGTGTGAAGCATGGTTGGAGCCATTTCAATATGGCGGGGTGTTTAATCTTAATAGCATAATGGAGTTGTAAACAAAACATCAAAAGTACGTTTCCCAAAAAGACCCTATTGTAATTTCCAGGATATCAGTTTTTTGAAGATGAAAACTATAAAGTCATGCTATGGTTGTTAGGAAAGCGGTGTTGTGAAAATGAGAGAAATCCCTTACGTCACGTGCAATGAGCACAATTAAACAAAATGAGCCCTTTTAAACATTGCAACGAGTGGTTTGCGTTAATTTCACTGTGTAACAACATGTAAAGGAATTAGAGATAAAGACAGGATGTCATCTTGTTGGTATCGAATATCGCGCTCATAGTTGATAGGCAGGTCCAATACTTGTTGAGTGAAAAATATTGGACTACCTGCCCTATCAATAGAGCTCCAGAGATGCAGATACCAACAAGAGGAATCCTGTCTTTATCTCATCTTATTCAGTTTTTCTTAATTGTCTTAATTTGCGTGAAATTGTTAGTTCGGCCTGCACTAATTGCCGAAATTTGTTTACAGACAAAGAGTGATAGGCAGACCCCCTGTAAACAAAATGTGAGTCCAGTAGCGCGGAAGAGATAGTAAATAATGTGATGTGGTTCTCAGTCATCGGTGATTTCAATGTAAAACACTTACAAAGCGCCCGTCAAAGCGTAACGGAAAGTGCATGATTTCAGTAATGAGTCAATTAAAATTCATGACTGTTATGCATTTGCAGCAAAAAGTAATCTGTCCATATTATGGGACCACAGAAAACATGAATACGAAAGGGTGAGTTTACGTTGCTTATCAGTCATGCCATAACATTCGATTGCACGGAAAATCGACATGCATGATCAGCTGTGCATGATATGATGTGTGATCTCGGACTCGGCTGATAATCGTAATTGTAGGCCAAACAATTATCGCGAGATGGCCAGATTTAGAGTTCGACACAGCTAAGTGATTCATAAATCTTTCAAGTAAATAAAACAGCATATCATCTGAGTCTAAGGGTAAGTGGCAACATAAACGTGCACTCACACATCTAGCCGGCCTGGACCCAGGTCTGCGTATCAGTGTCATATTTCCACATGAGGGCTCACTTCATCAGGATTACCACATGCAGTGTGATGAAACAATGGTGTGGTATCGTTATTATGCTGACATTGTTCATATGAGTTCCAAACTAAGTTTTCTTGATAATTGCACAATTTGTAATTCGGCTCTTGTGGTCAATATTTCTGAACACCTACCCAGGCACTCGTGGACCTTGCCCATCGACTAGGCTTCGTGAGACAGGGGGGGACTGGTGAGGACTACAAGAGTGACAATTGTATCTGACAATTGTAATAACCCCAGTAACTAAGATAATTGAACATTCATATGTCTTCTTATACACTTGAAGGTAGGTGATCGACACCACTCGAATATTATTAATCTTATATGTTTCGTTTGGTTTAAGCCAGTGATTCATAAAAAAAAGGTTGGTCTATGGAATTTGAAAAACTGGTGACCCAACAGCACTATTTTTTCCTATCAATCTGAAACATTTTGGGTGGAGTTGGCTTCATATAAAGTATTTTTTTGGGTTGTATTTTCTTAAATTGACTTGGTTTAATTTTTATCTTTTTCGGATTACGTTAAATAAGTATCCCATCTTAAGCAACCTAGGAAGGAATTTTTTTTTCAAAAACTTAACCGATTAAATTATTCTATTTCTTGTGTTTCACATTTGGGTTTTCGTCACATTTTTACACCTTTGAAAAGCAAAAAAAAAAGTGTCTCGAAAAACGGGCACATTGCTTTTAAAATTGCCATTGTTTGTTTGTTTAATTGTTTTTGTGTATTTTTCTTGGGTTCTGCCCTTTTATGAAAAAATAACATTTTGGCAAGCAGACAAAAAAGGAACCTAAAAAAATTGTTTGGTTGCCTTTTCCCAAAACACAAACAGAACATACATTTCCCATTTAACTGGTTTTGTTTTTATTTCTTCTTAAACTTTTTAAGCATGAGCGTTGTTGTGTGGTGGCAGGATCAGTTTTGTTCATGTTTTTTTTTTCACAGATGATCATCGTTTGTTCAGAGGAGGTTTGAACACTCACAAAAAACATAATGTGCGTAATAAAATAATTCGTTAAGTACAAAGTGCAGTGGCTCTTTGCACACCCGCGGCGATGCCTTTTTACCAGGCCTTTTTTTTTTTAACACAGTCAACTGATATTCGAAAAGCATAGACATAAAAAAAAAATACGACGTTTTTTTTTGCACACCCCACGTTGATTGAGCAATTTTTAGCTGATTTCGACAGTTTCGCTGCCACAATTTCAGGCAAATCTTTTCACCGAGTCTCACTCAGCCTCAGACTGAGCGTTTGTGTTAATTCAGACTGACTGGTTTCTTTTCTTTTTTGACATTGGACTTGAGCTCCATTCAGAGAGAAGATTCATTTCAGGCCCTTATTAGTACAGAAGTAAATAAAACAGCAAGGATGCCTTCACTAAAATCCTTAAAATTTGCTAATTTAAAATATTGCATTAATTTAAAATATAAAAATTAGTTCGGATTGCCAAAACCCCAACTCGGGTCACCAATTTAATTTATCGTGTGACGTCCTTTTAAAGGTAGTCCGGCAAGTTATTTTGTTTGAAAACGCCGTTATTACATGTATATGAATATGCATTAAGGCGTAAATACAGCGGTCGAACTGTCATCTATCATGTCAAATATCGGCGGATGATAGACCCTAAAACAATAGAATTTTGCGATTTCTTAACAAACCACGCCCACCGGAATAATGGAATGCGGATTAAAATCCCCGCCAAGGCTGCACCATGCATGTAACTTTAATCATTACACGCGGTGGTCAGGCATAAAATGATGAATGCATCAATTCCATGGGATACTGGGAGCATCCATAAGGATTATGAATGGTGAACACATGTCAATACAAAAGGCCTGGTTTCCAAAAAAGGGGAGGCCTGCCAGACAACACAAAGAACTTTCCTGACCACCCAACAATGCACTAACCACAACACTAACCAAAAAAGCGTACTTCAGTAAAAGATGATGAAATTTATGTCCAAACTGGGATTGCAATTATTAATACATGCCAGGGTTCGGTTATCTGACCAGGATAGGGAATTGCAACTGGCCTGTTGGAAGCTGGCACGCCCCGTCATATGATTAGTTTTTGCAATTTTTAAAAATGCATCAAATTTATTTTTTCTTTAATTTGGGATCATTCAGGCGTGAAGAAGTAACCGCTCCTTCATGTTCACAACACAGATTCCTAACAACATAGCTATACCTGACTAGGTTTCATCTTAAAAAACGGATATCCTGGAAATTACGGTGGTGATTTTGGGGGAACTTACCCTTTTGATGTTGTGTTTAGGTTTATTTTCAATATTCCATTGCTTTGATTATAAGGTATTTTACAAATTTCTGATGTGTGATTGAATATTGCATGCATAATATGTGAATATACAAATACCTATTACACATAGGAACACTGGAATTCTGAGCTGTTTATCCCCGAGTACTGGGTTGCTGTTTGTACAGTCAAAAGTAAAATATTAACATAAAAGATATATAGGAAAACATGGAAATTCTGAAGCATGTTTTATCCCCGAGTACCTGATGGGTGTAAAGTATACAAATTTGGCTTTCCATTTCACGCGGCAAACAGGGTGCAAAATAAGATTTTTAAAAAGGACACCCAATTTCCAAGGCAATTTCCAATTGTGTAAAAGGGCATCGAGGCAATTACATGTTAATAGGGCCAAGAATGGCAAACAATTAGGGCATCAAGGCAATGGTAGGGGCACCGAAGGCTGAGTGGAATGAAACAGTCAAATTTGACCTAATGATACTATTTTTGGTCCCCTCAGCCAAACTTCGGTTGGCCAAAGGGGGACCCTATATAGAAATGCTCCCTGTCCGTGTGTGTGTCCGTCCCCTGCGGTATCTTTGGAAATAAGCAAGTGGGGGTGTCCATCTTCACATGATTGTATCTCGAGTACGATGCCGGGTGGATCCAGTGCGGGTCATGTGTCATGGGTCAAAGGTCAAATAAGGTCAAAAATATGGTAAAAAATGGGTAAATGTATAAACTTTGTCAACACGATATCTTTTTTACTAAGCAAGTATGGTGTCCATCTTTGCACCATATATGTGTTTAAAAGGTGCAACGAGAGATTTCAAGTAGCCCGAAAAAAATGTGAAAATTCTGATTTTGGCACAGGTGTTAAGCTAGATATCAAAAATATCCCCATCTGAAGGATTAAGCTGAGACTGTTTCTTGGTACAAAAACATTCCTAAATTTCTACATTTCGTTAGGAGCAAATACGAAATTCAGCCTATGTTTTCTATGGAAATATAAGCATATACAAATCCTTTTGTTGTCATTTAAGTTATTTATGTGTGTAAGCAAATAAAGGTAGGGATCTATTGCCGTATCTAATCGATATGAATGATCAGTACATCTCAAGAAAAAGTATGGAGGACTTGAAATCTCTCGTTGGACATTTAAGTAGGCAAAAATGATTTCGGAGAGGGTCAAAAATCAAAAAAACTGCACTTTTGGTTTTGGGGGTTTGGTCCTTCGGGCGTTCTATCTCAGGCATTTCGGCACGCTTTTTACAAGCCAGGTATTAAATGAAAGAAGCATACCTAGGAGTAACAAAAATGTATATTTCAGAAACTTTCAAAATGGCTGACTTTGGCACAATTACTGATCGAAAAATATGACGAGATTACTTTTGTGCAAGGTGTATTAAATCAAGCTGCTAAAAATACACAGTGACTTTTGAATGAAAAACCTGTAAAGCGGTAGTTTTCAAGATATTGTTGAGAGAATTCCTGCCAAATTTTACTGTAAAAATTGGCAGTATTATATCATGCGTGCAGCTGAATGATATACTGTTTCTCTCAATTTCTTCTTTATTTCTTTCTTTGTCAATTAATATTAATATTAATCTTAAAACGTGTGACATATCCACCAAAGTGCTAAGGTCGCCGCTGAGTGCTTAGGCTGCTACAACACAACAGGTATATCCAGAACGACAAGAAGGCATAGGGAAGATGTACGATAGGAGGAAACCGACCAGTACTCAGAGAAAACCCTGCGAGGACGGGTATGGATCGGTAACCAATCACGTACGACACAGGCTCACAAGGGGATTGAACCGGGCCGCATTGGTGAAATGCGAGTGGATAAGCCATTACACCAGCCCGCCCTCCCATGCCCGTACATTGCTTCCAATGGCTTATATCTCTGTCTGTCTGTCACTGATTTACTGATTTTAACTTATACCAAATGGGGGGGGGGGGACCGCGGCACTTAGCCCAAACATGTCACATGAGTTTGACCTCTGTCGAGGTCATCTAGGAGTCAAGGGAGTCAAAAGTCTGATTTCGTAATGGTAATGTGGGCATTATGCATATGAACAGATTGCAGACCCTTCACAAAAGTGATGGGTCGAGAGGTCAATTTAGGGTAATTAAGGGGCACCTCTGGTCTTATTGTGAAAAATCTTCAAAAATTCATATCTGTTTTATGCAAGGTAGTTGGTCACATGACTCATGCATATGAAGCAGCTTGGACCCTTCACAAAAGTATGGGTCGAAGGGTCAATCTGGGTAACAGGAGAGGGGAAGTTGGTCTATTGTGAAAAATCTTCAAAAATTCATATCGGTTGATGCATGGTAGCATGGTCACATGATCAGCCATATGAAGTTGGTGAGACCAGTCACCAACGTTGTGCTCAGCATTGGGTCAAAGGTCATTAAAAGGGAACTTCCGGTCTTAAAGGTCAATGGCAACGATTAGATAAGAGCCTCGTCCCCAGAAGCCCCGATGTTACGGAAGTGGTCAACATTTTGGTATCAGAAAGAAAGCTACTATTTTTCTCATTTACCCGTGAATCTTAGGGACAAAGGATGTTTGGTTTCGAGTAATGAGCGAAAATGTATCCCATTTGGTCGAACAATATTTAAATTTTACACAAACTCTAGGGAGCTTACTAAATCACTGTTTGCTCTCAAATGAAAACGATTGAAATTCGGCGCGAAACTTTACAGGGGGGTTTTTGGGTGAAGGCCAATCTATACAAGATGAAAACTTCCATCCTTAATTCGGGCCATCCCCCTTTAATGCAAAAAACTTCAAAATTTCATTTCGTTATGCAAAGGTAGATGGTCCCGGACGCAAGTATATGAAGCAGCTGGAGACCCGTCACAAACGTTATGGTCGGAGGTCAATGGAGTCATTAAAAAGGGGCCTTAATGTGAAAATATCAAAAATCCTATATAAGCTATATGCAACTTTGCATGGTCACTTGACTCATACATATGAAGCAGCTGACCTTCACAAAAAGTGTGCTCAGCATGGGGTCATAGATCATTGAGGGAACTTCCTGTCACTCAAAAAACAAAAATATTGAAAAAATATTCAATTTAGTTAGCAGAAAATTTAAACCATAGTAGAGTGACATAACTTCAGATATGCATCAATGCGCCCAATTTATGCAAACGGTATTTTTATTTTGCGAGTCAAAAAAAGGTCATTTAAGGTCATTCCCAGTTTTAAGCTATAACTTCCAAGGGATTTATCCCAGAAACTAAGATAGTAGATTTTTTTTATTGCACTGAAAATGCTTTTCCCGGTGTACATGAAGTTTTCTTTTTTATATTGAAATTCTTAATGTTTTAAAAATTCTTTAAATAGAATTTTGCCAAAAATGATAAAAAGAAACTAAATGGCTATTTGCTTGTAAAATGTATGTTCACAGTTTACATTGCATGGTCACATGACTCATGCAATAGAAGCAGCTTGAGCCCCTGCACAAAGTTATAGGGTCGAACATATCAATGGGGGTTAATTAAATGGCACTTCCGGTCTTAATGCGAAAAATGCTTCAAAAAATCCCCATCAGCTATATTGTAAGTTACTGGTCACATGACTCATACATATAAGCAGCTGGAACCGTCACAAAAGTTGGGCTTGGCATGGGAGTCATACATCATTAAGGGGGAACTTCCTGTCAAAAAACAAACAAAATATTAAAAAATAGTCAATTCTTTATAGAAATGTAACCATAGTAGAGTGACATAACCTTCAGATATGTATCAATGTTGCCGATAGCAAGTATTTTAATTGAGGTCAAAGGTCATTTAAAAGGGCGCATTCCCGGTTTTAAGCTAAATAACTTCAAGATTTTTATCTCCAGAACTAAGCATAGTAGATTTATCCCCCTGGCTTGAAAAGCAGAGGGGGATATTGCAAGGGTGAGGATTGTCCGTATGCGATGTGTGTTTTTTATTCCAGTTTGGTTAGGTTTTGGTTAGGGTAGGGTTTTGGTAGGTTTTTGTTTTTGCGTCGCTTTGAAAAGGTTTAAGTCCCGATTTAAACCATTATTTATGTTTTGAGCATCTTCGCCTATATAAATGCTGAAAACAAATAAAAACAACAATCTCAATAATCTACGCTCTATCGAAACTTTGGGTCCAAATACTAACAACACTTGGATCAATCCCCAACAATTTCCACTGAATTTTTAAACAGAACAATTCCTCATGCATGCAGTTTATGTCTGGGCACCCCTGGTAAGGAGACAGTTTTAAGCTGCATACGCACACAACCCACTAGGCTAAACACTCTTGGATTCACATGGGCCCAACCATGTTTGTCGCATAATACGGCATAATGCCGAGTGAGGGCCAAGGATTTCAGGCTAATTATGTCCCACGAATAGCGTAGCGTGTGCACATGAATCCCGGTCATGTCATGGCAATTTTGCCTTGATATGTCCGAAATCATGGTCAAGGACGCGTTTGTTTTATTTGCTCGCAAGACTGCGAGAGTAATTTGTCTGCTGGGGGGAAAGAGATTTGATAAGGTGTGGATAGTGCCCACACCGGGAGGGTACCGTGTTGGATAAAGTTTTCGGTCAGTTAGAGGTATTCGCTTGATCCGTGTCAGACATGGCATTTACTCATGAACTTGTAATGTTCATGGCTTGTTACTTCGCGCTCTCTAATGTGGCAAGAGTAACTCGCGAAAATCTTGAAGTGAAACAATTTTTTGTTGACGTCCGCCTAAAGACGGAGATTAATTAACAACCTGGATCTCTAAAACATCAGATTCAGCGATAACTCGTCATCTGAAGAGGTACAGGGATTGTTATTTTTTGACATAGCCCAATATAATATTGGCCCAAGTCCATAAAGTCATGAATGGCCAAGCTTAAAGTTAACATGAAATGTGTATAGTAAAAAAGGACACAAGATTCTCAACAACAAACATACATGATAAAATGAGTATTGTTTGTGCCCAATACCCAAATTTTGGTCTCGCTAGTGAGTGGCAAACATATTGGGCTCGACTGCGTTCTCGCCCCCCCCAAAAAATTTTTAATTTTTTTTTCAACTCATAGCTTGACAATAATTTGGGTATTGGACTTAGAGAATCAATTTTATACCAGACTTGGGGTTAGGTTCCATAATAGGGGTTCCTTCATTATGTGGTGTCAAAGGTCCTGGACGAGTTCAAAGGTCATTGAGGTCATTTTCCCGACTGCCATCTTGCCATGCAGGGGGATGACGCAAGTTATATAGCAGTAATTTTATTACTTTTCACTGGGTGAATGCATTTTCAACGGTGTACATGAATTTTTTTTTATCTCGGGTTCAAAGTTCATTAAGGGGGTCAAGGCACATTTGACAAAAATGCTAAAAATAAAACAAATTGGCTAGTTTGCTTTAAAATGTATCTTCTACAGTATCCATTGCCTGGTCATAGACTCATGCATATGAAGCAGCTTGGACCCTTCAACAAAAGTTTATAGGTCGACATATCAATCGGGGTCATTAAGCTCTATTAACAATGATTTGCTAATCACAAATCTAAAACATCATCAAAAATCAGATTTTTGCATGTCGGTAACAAGTAGAGTACCCAAACATATCCTGGCAAAGGATCAGTCCAGAATTGCAAACCTAAAATGATCAAATCGGGTATTTTAGTCATTACTGTCCGAACGTACACTTCTACAACACGTAACTGAATGGAGAGTCATATCTTTGAAAGAAGTGTTCTTTCTTGTCTTCCTCCTTTTCTGTCAACTTCTTCAGTTGGAAAAATAATTCTAACAGACTTATCCTTCACATTTAAGGTTATTCCTGGCAAATTCCCAATGTTTTGACTCTTTTGAGATACATACTGATAGTGTCATTAAGGGGGCCTTCCGGTCTTAATGCGAAAAATCCTTAAAATAATCCCTATCTGCTATATGCCAACATTGCCTGGTCATGTGACTCATACATATGAAAGGCAGCATTAGACCCTTCACAAAAGTTGCTCGGCAATGGAGGTACATCATGGAGGGGGGAACTTCCCGGGCTGAATGGGAAAAATCTTTCAAAAATTCATGTTAATGCATGTACATGATGCATGAACTCATGCTATGAATCATGATTGAAACCCTTCACCCAAGTTGTGCTCAGCATGAAGTCAAAGCATTAAAGGGGACTTCCAGTCTTAATGCGAAAATATCTTCAAAAACTTCGTATTTGTTAAATGCAAGGTAGCATGGCTCATGTGGTCCACAATCATATGGAAGCAGGCTTGAAACCTTCCACCAAAATTGTGGCCATCATTTGGTCTAGTGCTGGGGACCTGTAAACGGTTAAACGTTTACAATAGAAACAACGAAACGTAAGGGGTCCTAGCAAGTTTTACACATCAGCAAACCCTAGCTAACAAGTTTTTTCAGTATTCTTTATAATTGCTGAAAGTCCACATTTTCAACCACAAAATTGGACCCGCCGTCAGTGAGAAGTAAAGTTAACAGTTCCAATATGCTTCTTCTAGAAATGGTTTCCGTCCGACTTTTAACGGAAACGGGACATCCCCCGTTTCCGCAAGTTCTTGTAATTGAGTGGAGCGACTTCGGCATAACACCGCATAACACGGCCCCAATTACTTGGTGCTTCAATTACAAGGGATTCTACAAAAATGTAAATGGCAGGGTAATGGACGCTCCCACAGTGATTCGTCGTTTGGGATCTTTTGGATAATTCACCTGCTTTATTTTGGATTAAAACATCACATAAGCAAGTACCAACAACATTTTATAGGTCAAGATGAAATTTTATGATCGACTGCAAAAGCCGTGTAACCCGATTAACGAAGATTTAATAATGGTGCAAGAATTGCTTTTGCGTACGGAGCGCCAAATTCGGCAGTCGTTCACAGTTTCATGCTTGTTATGACCGGTTAGACGTTTAAACGAACGGAAATACGGACCGTGTAAACGGTAGGAAATTAAACGGTACCTCCCAGCTCTAATTGGGTCAAAATGTTAATTAGGGAACTTCCAGGTTTGATGTGAAAAATCTTAAAATGGTCACATGACTTATACTTAAGACCCGTCACAAAAGTGCTCAGGCATTGGGGGGTCAAATGGCATTACTCTACTCTGAGGGGCTATACTTCTGGTCTTTTTTAAAATCTTCAAAATTCATATGCCTAAATGAAATGTTGCCGGTCATGTGACTCAGAATATGCAAAATCATCTTTGATCAGTGCCTAGGTGTCTACACAATAATTTGGATTTTGGATCAATGCGCGCAGTGGTCCATTTGCCAAATCGGTTACTGCATGATATACCTCAACAGCTGTTTGACCTCCATGCAAAATATTTTATATCCAGTTTAAGCATGGATTGCAAGAGCTATATACCTCTGCAAAAACAGGACCAATCCATTGTGGGAAATTTTTGCCAGTGGCCTACAAAGTTCATTATTTGTATGTTAGAAGCGCAATCTATATTCGCCATTCTCCATAAGTAGATGTGTGAAACTAGATTGTAAGAAAATCATATTATCCGCCGCAATGAAATTTTCGTAAAATTTACACAGATAGTTAGTTTCTATTAGTTTCGTCAAAAGTGTGTCGCCATTGATATTTTGTTTTATAATCTGCAATCTTGTTCATAAATCCTTGGAACCTTGTTACTATTGGCAGCTATGCAAGAGTTATAGGCATGAAATGCATTGTAACTATAACTTCTTTCCCCCCCTCCCCGTCCACTCCCCAAGTTCAGTGTTGAAATAATGGAGCGATTTGCTTAAGTGTGTTGTGCTCATGGCAACTTGAAAGTAGAAGAAAAAATTCGCCCGACGACCGACCCTACACGAAAGGTCCGCTTGCCCGGAAAACAGGGTTTTCTTTTCTTTTTTGTCGCCTTAGCTCTAATTTTCACAGGTAATGAGAAAAAATAGGTAAGCTTTCTTCTGATACCCAACTTTTGATCATGCAGCTTTCTCAGGTTCTGGTGACGAGGCATATTTAATGATCGTGCCATTATCATGTGAAGAAAGTTTTTGGGGATCCACACTCAAACACCCCTTGATCACAGATCATTTGTAAATTAACTTTAGCCCGATCCTGGGCCTAGAAGTAGCCCAGAATATCAATAAGTAATTCATTAAAAGCTCTAGCATGACCTTAAACTCAACTCATTTTAACCTAAAAAGCATTCATTTAGCCCAACTAGATTGTTTTTCTTTTCACAACCCTTAAACGTTGTCAGGAGGCATCCTTTGAGTAGCCTATATCTCAGCTAGGTATAGAATAAAGGGGAAGTGCAGGGGAACGACATATTCCACAGAATAAATGCTACCTCCATTGCAAAACTGCAAAAGAAAAGAAACGCAATGAAAACTTATAGCATTCGTAACAGACTAATGTGCATGTCCAAGATTTGGATCAAGACGTAACACTCGGCGGCATTTTTCACTACCGCTGCAGCATTCATTGCAAGAAGTGAGAATTCAGTGGAAATCGCATGTAAAAAAACATGTTATTTTTCATATGTCTTCTACCTTATTAAGGAGTCATAATAATAAATCTACAAGAGCAGGGACCTAGTCAAAACCAACATTTATATTATCGCTATATTGGTGAAATTAAATATGGAAGAGAAGCAGACAGATTGATCAAATTGATAACAAGATTGGATGAGTGTATGCTCTACTCTGTGTGTGTGACGCTGTGTTTCCCTATGGGAATTCGCCATTAGTCACGATATGCTTGGTAATCCGATGGGTCATATCTATGCCCGCGGGAAATTCAAAGTTTAGCTGACAAATTTAAGGATCTTTTAGGTCACGGTTCTTATACAAGATAGAGGAGATAGAGGAGAAAGAAAAAGGTAAAATATGAAATAAAAAGTGAAAATACAAATTAACCGATGTAATATTTAACAAGCATGATCAATTTACACCTTAGCCCTGTATCACCCGAGTTTACAAGAGGTGTTCCAGCGGTGACCTCATATGAGACCAGAAAGATGAATGTACCTTATCTGAACTAAATCTTTTCAAATGACCCTTGATCCAAGAATTGCCATGACGGATATTACCATTGCATTTGTTAACCGTGGGATTTACCAGACAACAAGGAAAGTGATGTTGAGCTCAGGGGAAATGAGATTGATTGTTGTTAGTTTGGGCTAGGGGAGAAAATTTCTGAAAATGTTAAGGCGGATTCATGAGAATTGCAACACAGGTTGGTGTTGTGGATGAGGATAAGAGAAGGACGAGCTGAAACCAGGCGGTGATGGGAAGTTAGTGCATGAGAGGAGGAACAGTCATTGAAGTCTGAAGAAGCAGACACTGATTTTTGATATATAGTTGGTGTGGAGACTTGTGGGACTGATGTGTCCGATTTGTGGGGTGTTTTTAAGAAGGGGTGTCTTTACAGGCACACAGTTGACCCCTGCAAATTGGGTGTCTATTTTAAGAGCACTTTTAAGCAAGTGTGTGCCACAAAATTTTTTGACCACTGATATCAATTCGGGACCCACCAAGAGCTATTACCATCGAAAAAACTCAGAACATTTCATTGCGTGAATTTTTTGCATATAGGCCTCAAAATTCAGGAATGATTTGATAGTTTATAGTGCCCTCTATATATACTTATTCCTCATAGAAACATGTGTACAACTAAATTTTTATGAAAATCATTTTGCCCGCAATGAATTTTCATCAAATTACACCTAGCACAGACTGTAGTTAGTGGAATAACTAGCCAACTTAGGTTAGTTGTCAAAATGTGTCACCTTGGATATTTTTTTTTTTTTGTTGGAATCATCGTTTTATTATCATATAAAGGAGACATTCAACAGCTGTGGGCATGTTGGATGAAGTGTGGGAAAAATGAAGGGTAGGAGTGACATGAGAATAATGGATTGGGGTGGTGGAATGTATAGTGAAGGAGGGCAATGTGAAAAAGAAGGATGTATATAAGGAATTTAAAAACGGCCCGGCAGAAATAAAGCGAGTAAATAAAGCTGATCACGAAGCGAGCAAAGAACGTGGTTGCGAAGGCTATGAAAGTAGGAGGCCTTGAGGGGCTGAGTGAGTTAGAGAGATAATCCCAACAAGGTGTATAGGATAGTGTGGCGTGGAGTAGCCTCTACTGGGTTAAGGATAGAGTGCCCCATGGGCGCGTAGAAGAGAGGGTTGCCCACTGAGAAAAGTTAACTATTGGTTGTGCGTTGTGAGACAACTTTTGTAATACGAGGATTAAATGTTTATAGACTTCGAATATAAAATTAAGCTTGTACTTCGTTCATTGAACTTATTCCCTTGTCGTGAGGTAGGCTAGTGAAGCACCTGAACGCAACAAGCGACATAGTGAGGCAATGGAAGGATGGACGAGAATGTCGAAAGGGAATACGTTGAGGAGAAGTGATGGAAAGTTTAAATTTCAGTGAAGAGGTATAGTAGAGTCTAAAAGAAGCATGGAGAGAATCATGAAGAGGAGAATGAGTGGGATCAGAAGGTAGATGCCTGTCATGGTGGTGGAGGGCGGATTGAGAGTGTCAGCTGGGAAGAAATGGTAAAGGCAATAAGAGAAAGGAAAAAGGAAAAGCAGCTGACCCTCGGGAAGGTGAGTAGCTGAATTATCATTAGAGCGAGTGGGGAGATTGGGATTTTGTGTGATATGGGTGCTAAGTTGTTCGGAGCAATGGCAGAAATTGTGGAAGGGTTCTAGAGAATAGATTGGGAAAGATCGTGGCGTGGATGAGATCCAATTTGGGTTTAATAGCCAGTAAAGGGAACGATCGATTTCAGTTTTATTTTAAGGAGGTTGCAAGAGGAAATATCGCCCTAAAAGAGAAGCTGTATATTGTTTTGTAGACAATGGAGAAGGCATTTGATAGGAGTCCCGAAGAAAGTGATGGAGTGGGCGATGAGGAAGAGAGAGATAACCCGAAGTAGTTGTTAGAGCATTGAATTTTGTAATGAGAGCCAAAACAAGAGTTAGAGTGGGGTCATGATCTTCCGAGGAGTTTGAGGTGAAGGTGGGTGTGCACAAGGTCTGTACTTTCGCCATTGATTTGTGCAATTTGATTGATGTAGTCACGGAGAGTGCAAAAGAAGGTTGTGGAAGGAGATGTGGTATTGTGAGACTTGGTTTTAATGCGAGACCTTGAGGGACTGAGGGAGAAGTTTTGGAAATGGAAGGCAGTTTTTGAGACGTAAGGGTATGAAGGTAAACCTTGGGAAGCACAAAAGTGCCGGTGAGTGGGGGGTGTAGAGCGAGGGGCGAGGGGGGAGGTGAACAAAGGGGGGGGCTGCTTATTTTTGCACGATTCTTATAAACCCTTGTTGGAAGAGAGTAAAAGCAAATTCAGTGTTGTGTGAGAGATGTGGGAAATGGATTCAAGGGAGAAGCACAAAGATGAAGAGAGGACCCCTAGTTTGGCAAGAAGATTTTGTGGCAGAAGATGCGAGAAGGAAGCATGGAGGGATGGTGGAACAGGCAGGAAAAGGCTGTGTGATGAGGTGGAGTCAGTGACGGAGTTCACATACCTCGGGAATAAGGTTAGTGGTGATGCGAGGTGGCTGGACAGATCAAAGGTATGGGTGGGTGAAGTTTAGGGAAGTGGGGAGTTGTTGCAGGGACAAGACTCCTGTGAAGAGGAAAGGAAGGTGTATAAGAGTTGGTGAGATCAGTGATTGCGGTATGGGAGTGAGACGTGGTTGTCTAAGCGAAAATGAGAGGGGACTTTGAGGATGACAGAGAGAGCAATGATGAGAGCGATGAGTGGTGTGAAGTTGATGGACAGGATGAAGACGGAGGACTTGATGCAGATGTGGGGTTGGGAAGGGTGATGGACGGTTGTTGAAGGTAATTAGGGGTACGTTGGTATGGGCATGTGTTGAGAAGGATGACGAGCATGCATTTAAGAAGGGCTTTTGCGGTTGAGGTGGGGGTTTGGGAGGAGGGGACGTCCAAAGAAGACATCGAAGAAGCAAATGGAGGAGGAGAGTAGGAGGGTTGGGTTGAGGATGGAGGATGCATTCAATCGGGTGAAATGGAAGGAAGGAGTAAGGGCGGTTGCTGCGAATGTGAGTTAAATCCGGCCACCCCCGTTGACGGGGATAAAACCGGATTTAAAACTTTGGTTTTAGTAGTTAGTAGTAGTATACTGGAAGAAACCTGTTTCTTCCAAGTGGAAAAAACACGGAAAAAACGTTATTTCCACCTGTGGAAGAAACTGGCCAACCGATGATAAAGAATAGCATAGTCACAATACAACATAGTGGATGCAGTGAGTGTGGGTTGCATAACACTTGCATTGGCAAAAAGGAATATGTGTGTGTACGGATCAACAAAAATCAAATAATTCACGTCTATTTAATGCTGACCAAAGATTAGCTATGTGTCACCCTGATTTTCAAACATGGGGCTGCAGAACTGATTTTGGGTATTTGGAACTGAATTTGGGTTAGTTTCTTGTCAGAAACAAGGGCTTTGGAGCATACTCAATTAAATTGGAGGTATTTAGAGTAAAATTTTGAACCGATTTTTGCATAAAAGGAGCAATATCTGGAGCTTAAATAGGTTTAAAATGAGGAGTTTCCATAACCTAACCCATCTGACGCACTTCTTTCTGACACACTTATGAATTCGGAAACCCTAACAGAATAAACGCTTTATTCCGTGAAGGGTTCTAAATTCATAAGTGTGTCAGAAAAAGTGTGTCAGATGGGTCAGGTTATGGAAACTCCCTTTAAAATGTGAGTCTGTGGAACTGAAAATTGGCATGAGGGTCTTCTGGGGCAGCACACACCCATACCACCTTTCAATCTGAGCCCCCTTCTGGACTGAACACACCTACATTGTTTTAGTTCTTTCAACCCTGGTAGATTCTGCATGGGTTATCACACCAAAGTCAGTGGATTTTGAGATGGCTTCCATCTTAACCCTTTCAACCCTGGTAGATTCTGCATGGGTTATCACACCTAAGTCAGTGGCTTTTGAGATGGCTTCCATCTTAACCCTTTCAACCCTGGTAGATTCTGCATGGGTTATCACACCTAAGTCAGTGGATTTTGAGATGGCTTCCATCTTAACCCTTTCAACCCTGGTAGATTCTGCATGGGTTATCACACCTAAGTCAGTGGATTTTGAGATGGCTTCCATCTTAAAGGCACCATCAGTGATATGCCAAATCATAAACTCAAAAATATCTTCAAACATCATATTGCATTTCTGTAACAAAGGTATAGCTATTCTAACATCTACAAGTAATAAGACAGAAAACAACCTAATACGGACAGAATATGATATTTCTTTCACTTTAAGTTTCAAAGATCTTATCAA